>JAEANM010000780.1:0-32300 GCA_017656035.1 Myanophis thanlyinensis
ATAAATAAATAGAAAATATGTATGTTCTTTTTTTTACTTTCAATGTTTTGGTTTTAGAGTCTGTTCAAATTCTTGATATACTTGTATACCAGCCTTTCTAGATGTTCTAAATGAGTCCTTCTAGATGTTTTGCTGTCTAATATCTACATTAACCTCACCTTCAACCACTTTGAAGGTTGTGTTGAAAACATCTGTGGTTGGAAGTCCACTATAAACCATGTAAGAGTTTACTGGAAAAATCCTAATTAGAAAATGCAAGACTCTGCTGCCTGCTATTGATTTTCAAGGTCTTTGTATTTTATTTGTAGAGGAGATTTATATCAGTAATTGTATTTTTATAATGATAGTAACACTGTACGATAATATTTTTATTGTTGGACCAAAGTGAATTTATATATAATGTAGAAGTAAAGCTAATATATAAAAATTAGTAGAGATAATGAGCTGTAATCACACCTGATCTCTGTAATACGTTTTGCAGTCTTCACTCACACTGAAAAAGTGTGATGGTCTATTGTAATGTTATCACTTTGGTTCTGAATTAGTAGTTGATATATTCCTGGGGAATGAAGGTTTTTTAAAGGTTTTTTTTTCATTGATACATTGATGTGTGCTTTAATATAGCAGGTTTGGATTTTATTTTTAAACAAGAAAAAGATGGTACGGTAGATTTACCATGCAGTGGGACAGGAGGGTTTATAGTGTGGTATTTTCTTTCCATTCACACCCAGGGCAAAACCAGAAGATTCCCACAATGCTTTCTGGGAAAAGATATAACTTCTCCACCAGCTTCAGTATGACAATCCCAGGATTACCACGAAACTTAGTCTAATGTCCTGGTTCCTTTTTGTCTTTTTAGGGTTAGGC
Organism: Myanophis thanlyinensis; assembly: GCA_017656035.1. Classification (NCBI taxonomy): domain Eukaryota; kingdom Metazoa; phylum Chordata; class Lepidosauria; order Squamata; family Homalopsidae; genus Myanophis; species Myanophis thanlyinensis. The sequence goes on from JAEANM010000780.1 coordinate 868, forward strand.
ATATGCTGGTTGGTTGGTTAGGAGTTTCTTTTTTCAATCTCACTAACATTCATATCTCTAGAGGCTTTCTAAATAGATTACCATGTTTGAGAAGTTCCAATATGAGGACTGATTTTATTACTTTGCTTTCCAGTATTCCAGCCATAGTTGTCATTTGGTGTCTACATTAGAAGTCATGCCTTCAACCGAAAACTGTATAATTTAGGTTAATATATGCCATAAAGCCAGACTGGCTATTTTGATTATGCCTCCCCCTTGACCATAGGATCAAAAGTCTAGGGAAAATGGAATAGGCAAGGCAGGTTCTTAGTAATAAGACGAAGGCAGTAGTTAATGGGTTCTATATTACATAATTTTCATTCTGTCCTGTGGATATTCTAAAAGCATCTTTCTCATCTTTATATACTGTTAGCTTTGGAAATTAAGAGGTATCATGGGAACAGGTCCAGGAATCACTTTGGAAAGTTATAGAATTTGTAGGCCAGTGGAAGTGCCCCACCTTATCACCCCTCATTTTGTCTTGAGTACTTCACCACATTAGGTACTTCAGAAAATGGAAGCAAAAAAAGGAAGTGCTTGCTATTACAAATATACAATTCCAACAGATCTAACAGGATCCATACCGGTAGAAGCAAACAATTCTGATTCTTTTAGTCTGGGACTTAACGGACTACCCCCCTCCCCAATTAGTTGTGGAAAGACTTGCCTTTTGGAAAAAGCCTGATGGATCCGATACATGAATGTTAGTCTTTTGCTCCATCTAAGGAGTAACTGCCCCTTCCTCTACAACCAAATTTGCATGTGGAAGGATAGGATGACTTGCTAACCTGATATATCTTTCCCTCTTGCAATCAATCTAGTTCTTGTCCATTGCAATAGAAGTCTGGGGAGGAAGAAAGGGAGACAAAAGAGAATGATGCTACTTTTCTGTCTCTCTCTCTCTCTCTCATATTTGCTTCTGTAATTTAATCTGGCTGTGGATCATCCATAGTGGTATTTTCTATCTTTCTCCACTTCCATGGCCAAGTAGGTTTAATCTAGGAAATCTGAGCCTACTTGGTGAATTCCTGCTTGATCCTACAGAGCTCTGGCCCATGGCTCTTAGGGAGGAGGATGTGGTTCAACACCGGTGTTCATTTGGAGGACAGAGAGGGCTAGGTTTCTAGCATTGCCAGCTTCTGTCTCCTGTGATACTTGTGAGATAGGGATGAACCCTCTGGAGTTGAAAGTAGAATGTGTTGATGGCCTGCAGCTTTGGTAGCTGGATAGTTGTCTGCGTTCCCCTCTTGAAGTGGGATAGGGAGGTGAGAATGGGTAATGTGCTACTACTGGCATCTTGGCCTTAGCTATCTGAGCAGTGCAACCTGTTCACTAACAAGTTGTATTTGGTGACTATGCCCCCTCTCATTTCAGCCCCAATTTGGAAGAGCCACCCAGAATCATGTGAAAGTTGGGTGGCGTCCACATTTTATTTATTAAATTTATCAATATCATTTCCACAATCAATTCTGTGATTGCTGTAGCTTTTATTTTTAATGGCCTATTGTCGTTCTGTGAAATAAAGAGTGTTATCAAAATGGATTTAAGATAAAGACAGCAAAGCACATGAAATCAAGTTCAGTGTAGGGCTTGGCTGAAAAAGGTCTTACAGCATACCAGTAACTCTGTTAGCGTTCTGTTTTTCCTAAGACAATAAGATAAGTGGAGTCAAGCAGCCAAAGTGTTTTTTACTAATGCCGTGCTCAGGTGAGCTGTTACTATTTTCAGTGTACATCTCATCCCTTCTAACTTTTTCATCCCTACGTACAGTAGATCAGAACTCTGCCATGTTTTTGTGAATTTTATAAAATTTTACCCAAGCATAAATACAAGCAATAAAAAGAATATCTCTTATACATAAATATATACATCTGAAAAAAAAAAGTAGCTTCTCCCAAAGATCAGTTAAGTATGTCAAAATATAAAAATACAGCAACTGAATCATCAAAAGCACATGATAAGGACTGATTAATTAGGATCTGGTTCCAGAGTAGGAGAAAAAAAGTGACTAGTATATGGATCTGCAGTCACACAGCCCAGTATTTGCCCATAGGCATATCAGCTTTCCTATCTTTGCTTTGTGCACACATGAATTCAGAAGCACAGTAGACATTACACAAGATGTGTGAAAATACACATTTCCACCAATATATGCTCTTTCCAAATACAGTACATGGAAATGTTTTTCTCATCAGACATTCTGTTCACATCTCTGTTTCCGCTAATAGACTTTCTCCAAGGCCTGATGTTACCAAGACCATCTGGGAACTAGAATCTGAAATGGAAAAAAGTTTCTTTAGCATTGGCACTGGCAACTTTTTAATCTTCCTTTCGGCCCCGTAGATAGTGCTGGCAAAATCCAAGAGTAAAATGGTTAATTTTCAGCCTGCAAATTTCTCTTTTAACTTCATCTCAAAATCACAGCAGCAAAAATCGAGCCATCTCTATCTAATGCTAACAGCAGTTTGCTGCAGGTTTCAGGGCCAGGAGACAAGGAAAGCCATCCTCAATTGCAACAAGAGCCTTTTAAGAACACCAGGTTCATTAAACCTCACTTTCTAAACACCTTTGAAGTGTAATTACTGTAAAGTTTCAAGAAATTTTCAAAGCAACAAGTTTATAAAACCACCCAGCAAGTTAACATTTGCTCCAATACAAAAATTAATAGCCTGCATAATTAAAAGAAATTGAGGTAAACAGTAAAAATCTTGATAAGAACTTAAAGTTACAAACAAATTAAGGGATTAGACAGTTTTGGAATATTAGATTTTTGTTAAAAGCTTTGGGAAATAATTAAAAATAATTATAAATAATTTTTAAAAACCCAGTATTTTCATGGGAATTAAGTCTATTGGAAAATAAGCAATAGGAATTTGAAATTTTGCAATTTTTAAAATAAAACACTAGAGGGGACTAAAGACTTCAGGTAGAAGAAAGGAAAAGTGTTTTGTGAAACCTACCAATGACAACGTTATGACATTTGAGACATTTCAGGAAATTTTTGAAGAATGGGGTTAGCATCTGGTAGCTATAACATCAGCAACATTGTTTTCCTACAGTATAAGAATGTGTTACTTCCAAAAGATTTTAAAGAAAAAATGGTAACCATGAAAGAGAATATTTTGGAAGACTGACAAGATGAAAGGGATAAACGAGTATTAATGCAGAAATACTTGGAAATAAATTCTAGACTATACAGTAAGTTGGAGATGACAGACAAAATGAAATTATAAATGGTAAAACAGAATAACCCTGGATAATGAGTTTTTATTAGATTTACAAATTTGTAAATCTTTTGAAATGGGGAAAAAATTGAAGGGAGATCCTACAAGCATCAGAATGAATTAAGGATTATTAGAAGCAATAGGAAGGAATACAAAATTGATGCACCTGATCAGGATTAAAATATGACATATTAGAAAATATGACATTGGGAAACCTTTACAATTTTTTTGCCAACACCTGGACAAAAACAACAATGCTTTATGGATTTGCCAATGGGTAAGTGATGGCTTATAGGAGGAAGTGATCCATTTGTAATATTTTACAGGATGGGGAAATTCTGTTTGTACTTGTGAAGATTGGAAGTCACTTCTTTATTGTTTTCTTTTTCCATCTTTTTTTTCTTTGCATTTTTACTTCCTATTTTCTATTTTTTTTTCTGATTTCAATTTGTGTTTTATTATAGGTAATCCTCAGTTTACAACCAAACATTCAGGAGCCCTTTGAAATTACAATGGCACTGAATGGTAGTTAGGACTGATCCTTTAAATTTATTTTTTAAATCCTTAATAAAATTATTTTAAAAAGAGAGAAGCACCAGATCTTGATATTAGGTGTTTACTTAGATTCTGTTTTTATATCACCATGACCTGTATGAAGCTCTGATGACTTAGTATCAGCAACATACCAAGATAACCAAACATTGTGTTTGAAATATTAGCACATACTTTTTCACATAATTGTATTTTCGTTTGTTTGTTTGTTTATTGGATAGGTATTTATAGCTCAAAATGAAGAACTAGGCTGTTTCCATTTTTATTTTCCAAGTACATGGTTTTAGGCCTATGTGGAAAATAGAGGTATTGTTTAAGTAAAGATGCAGTGAACTAGTTCTTTTCTAAAATTAGAAACAGAAAAGATATTCATTGGTATATTGTCTTCCCAAGATAGTAACATTGCTGCATTAATTTTATATACTGTATATATTGAAGGTGCAACCATTTCTAATCTGGTTTTTAATTATGGAACTGCATATGAAAATAAATTGGAAACCAGACTGGTTTGTAAGCAGCAGGCTAGGTGACTCCCATTAATTACTAGTGCCACATACCATTTATATGAATGATTCAAGAAAACAGCTTTCAATATGAAAGCATTTATTTAGGGTGTAAGTGTCACCTGGTGACTGCCTAGACAAGTCCTTGCAGTTTTGTTTTACTGTTATTTTTTAAAGGGACTTAAAACAAAAGCCTTTTCCCACAAGCATTCTTTATAATTTTCAAAATCTTTTTTTCAAATTTATCTGAACCCTTAGTCTGCTATAAAATCAAAGTTTTAATCATCTTTTCTGCTGTTTAGTCTAGAAAAAAATACTATTTATTAAGTGTTTAATAAATAACCCATGATGGCGCAGTGGTTAGAATGCAGTACTGCAGGCTACTTCTGCTGACTGCCAGCTGCCTACATTTTGGCAGTTTAAATTTCACCAGGCTCAAGATTGACTCAGCCTTCCATCCTTCCAAAGTCGGTAAAATGAAGACCCAGATTGTTGGGGGCAATACGCTGACTGTGTAAACAGCTTTGAGAGGGGTGTAAAGCACTGTGAAGCAGAGATTAAGTGCAATTGCTATTTCAAACTTATTTCACCAAGGATTGAAGGTGACTCATTGGGTGTTGTAAAATATGTTGATTCGAAAGTTCCTAATAGCTGAAAAGCAGTTAACAAGTATTTTCCAAAAGTGATTAGGAAAGGGAGTATGTGAACCAAGTGTCTTTTTGGGGAGCCAAATGGAGTTATAACTAGATGGCTATTCCCTCACCACCCAGAGCTTTAAAGCTACTGAGATCACTGTCTTGTGGTCTCCCCAAGTACTTGTAGGTGACCTCAAGTCCTCTCATTGTCTGGAGAGAAATTATGGAGAGGCAGTCTACTCGCTGGGTCTTCATTCTGTCATGGTCAGCTTCACCTTTTGCAGTGCCATCTTCACTTGTCACTTCTTCCTCAGAAATCTTCACTGCAGGTTTCTTGAAAAGTTTTTGGAAGTGGTTTGCCATCTCCATGAAAGCATTAACTATTAGTTTATATTCAAATTTAGTATCCATCAGCTTCTATTAAGATTTCATCCTGAAAGAGGAATTTCAGTTCTTGATAAACTATGCCAATTATGCTAATACAAATAAATATTGGGATGAAAGAACAATACAATTTGGAGATAAAAATATCAAAATGTCAATATTACAAGAATGAGAACATAACTATTCTACATCAATTTATATGGTGATCTGAAATACAGAATTCCTCTATATTTGAAAAAGCATCTCATCACTAGGAATCTCAACTAGTGGGCTATTTAAATATCTGGTCTGTTTACACTGTTCTACATGGCTTAATATATTTTTCCCCCTTATAAAGTCAGATAAACTGACTGAAATACAAATTAGTTTTACAGTATGATAGAAACTTACTAAAGACTAAATTATCAGTGTTCTAGTAAAGAAAATTATTCTCTTTCCAAATAAATCAAAAGATAAAAAATGTAGTATCCCTAATTCCACATGCGTGTAAATCTCCCACACAGTGTCACCTCCCATTCTCAAGGGGGAACCAATCTTACTGCTTTGACAGATCCAGGAATTCTTCTCTCTGGCCATCACTTCATGGTTCACAGTGTCATCTTCTTCCTCTCCCTCTGAAAGAAGGTCTGAGATTTGCTGCTGTAGTTCAGGGCTAATGTTGTTCTCTGCCAGGATCAATGTCCTCAGAGCTGTTGGATAGTTTTCCACCATGTCCAATAGGATCTGAATTGAGTCAGAACAGAGGCATCATGAAAAACAGCTCACTCGGGTGACCAAGGAAAGAAAACAGCTCACCCAGGTGACCAAGGAAAGAAAAAGATCTAAAATGCACTAGAAACATCATTTGGAGGTGGGAGAAACTTCTAAAGTAATTTATCAGATTCCCTGCATGGATTGCCCCCTTGACAAATTGGGAGGAAGCTAACCACCAGACTGCAGGAACAAGAGCAAGAAGTTAGATGAGGGGACCCAAACTCATTGCAATGAACAAGGACATGCATTCAGTTTTGCAGCTATTAAGATTGTTGGCTGAGCAGGGCCAAAAATAGCCAGAGAAATGATTGAAGCCTGGGAAACAGGCCCTTGATCAGTCAATAGGAGTGCTGATAGGAGTGCACCACAGCTTACCATGTATTTAGGAGCCAAATGTGTGGAGGCACAAGGAGCCAACTAACTACTTAATAGCTGGCCATCAACACCCTGATTAACAACTAAAAGCCACACACAACAGCGGCATCATATAAATATAACTCATGGAACAGCCACATGCACATATTCTGAAGAGAGAAGTTTTCTGAGGACGGGCTTCAGCATAAGCCTGAAAGCTTGGAAGCTTCAATCCTGGTGACCCACTCAGACTGATCCTGCAAGATCTAAAATGTATTTATTATGACATGGGGTTAACAAGGCTTGAATGGCCAATTAACCTAAAACAGGTGTATTTCTTCATAACAATTATATAGAACAAGTTCTGCATTGCTAAACAGAAGCAGTACTTTTATCACTAATTTATCCTATCTAATACTTGTGATTGTCCACTTCTGTTGATTAAAACAAAAACAAAACAAAATCCCACCCCATTCCCTTCACATCAAACCAAAATCTAAGGGGAGGTAGGATGTCCTTCATATAATAAAGTTTTAAGTACTGTAATTGTAAATTCTTGAGAAAAGGAAAAATGTATTGGTGGGGGGGATTATGTGCAAGTTTTGCCATTGGTCACACTGACTTTCATGATTGGCAAGAGAAATAAGGGCAACAAAAAGAGATACTTCTTTACCATAGCTGACTGGTTGGTAAGTCCTGTCCCTTCCAAGTCTAAAACTTCTAAGGTGCGGCTAGATGCCACTGAAACAGCCAGCATTGCCGCTATCTGGTCACCTATGGAACAGAAAGCCAGATGTGAGAAAAGCATAGTGCAGCTCTACCAGATGAACCCACTTCAAGAGTAGCAGAACATGAGGGGATATTCTGCAGTCATCTGAATGCTGAAAATTTCTCCACTTTCCCTCAGATTATAGCTAATGCTGAATTCCATAGTTACAGCTTTATAAAGAAGATGCTAATACTTTATTGTGTGTTAACAGTGCAAGAGGGTAGGCAATGATGAGGAAATTCTTTTCCTCAGACTCTGAGCAAATCTCTGAGTAATCCTTGTCTTTCCTTGTCTCTGAGTAGCCCTCTAGCAGCTTATGTTTGGTTAGCAAATGAAAACATGCTCTGCTCCTTGGGAACGAGGGTGTGGAGGGAAAAGGGGGGGATATTATCCATCCTGAGAGGGCAAGGTGACGTAGGATGTGCACAAGTATTGCCAATATGTTCACATCTATCTCCTTTAATGGGATGAGTAGTACACAGCGGCCTTGCTCACCAGCTGCCAAATCAGCTCAGCAATGCAGCTGGGAAAAGAAGAAGTTTCCATGGCAACCACTGTTGGAACTCTTCTTTGCCTTGCTATTTGTTAAAGCAGCAGCTGGGAAAGATGTACAGGATGTGGGATGGAATCCAGCCAATGACCCCAAGAGAGTTTGAAGGTGATGCTCATAATCTGTGTTCCGGATGGCCCAAGGGAAGGGCCTCTGCTGCCCTTCTTTTGGTTAGAATGGAGTAGTTCTCTGTCCTACTTTTCCAGAATAGATTGTGTGATGATGGCAGCTTGGGTTTTGTGCCTTCAGCTTTCTATTATGGTTTCTTAAGCCTTCTTTTATTGCTTCCATTTTAAGCATGTGGGTGAAAGATTATTCCTGACAAAATGGTCTCTGGTTTACAGACAAGGGAAAAACAAACAAACCTAAATTGGGGGAAAACCTGACTGAAAATTTACCAAGTCCCTACCAGCCTTTGTAGATCAGGTGGGGGAGATACAGTCCCAACACATGCAGAGAACAATGGGCTATAGAAGGTTGGGACAGAAAACACTGGATGAGCTGGCACAATTGGGCTGATTTTGTAGAAAGCAGCTTTGCTTTTTCCTCAAGTAGCATTCTCACAGTCTTTAGGTCCTCTTGATTAGAGGATAGAATAAACAGTTTTTTAATTACTATTGGTATAAGGCAAGCATGTCAAACCCACAGGCTGCATCAGGCCCTGGACAGCGAGTAATGTAGCCCTACAAGGTTTATAAAAAAAATCAAAGGAGGTTTGTTATTTATATACATTAATTACATATTTTATATGCTGCCCAAGACCACTCCTTTTCAGTCCATGAGGCCCAGGCAAATCCAAAAGTTGGACAAACACGGCATAAGGCAATTTGACATTGTTCTCTAATGGAGAAGACATAATGGCCTTTGAAGTGGGTTCTTTCAGTATTATCTGGATTTGTTTTAAAATGCAAGTCTTAAATGTATAATAAGCCCAACAAGAGTTCTAATATTTATTATTTATTATTTAAATTTCTAAACCGCCACTCTCCCGAGAAGGGACTCGGGGCGGTGTACAACTATCTGAAAAATAAGGTAGTGACCAGAAGGACACACAAACACTGCTAAATATCCAAATCTAAATAGTCCTCTCACCCAGGGGGTTGTAGTCCAAGTTCAACACTCGCACCTGGGAACTATGAGCCACTGCAATAGCCAGACGTCCCCATCCCTTGGGGGTGATGCCAGAATTTGCACTGAGCGTCAGTTCCTTCAATCCTAGGTATAAAAAAAAAAGCCAGGTGACCTCGAGGAAACTTTTACAAAGCCTCCTCCATTCAGGGTTGATATCACTGAATTATTAATGCAGATGAAACTTATCCAGCCCTGCTCAATTTCAAAATGTATTTTCAACATGCTATTGTTGAAACTAGTGCTACAATTATTTGGTAACCTATGTTAGATATGGAGAAACTAGAAGTGGAGCAAAACAATTTCAGGAGCAAAAGAAGCTCAAGTTGTTTGAATGGCTGACAGGATAATGTCTTACCACCCCAATTGTCACAATAATATAATACGCTAATATTTGATCCTGTTCTATCTTCTCCCAACTAATGCTGGTCAGATGTGTTGAAATGAGAACAGAAATTCTAACCACTATGGCTCAATGTTGCAACTTGCAGTCCCAACAACTTCTGGAGCACAAGATTAGGGACAGCTGTTCAGGAATACTGAAGTTCTGCTCTCTGATTCTCCAATCCAAGCAATAGCTACAGGTAGCCCTTGACTTACAGCCCTTCATTTAGTGACTGTTCAAAGTTACAACAGCACTAAAAAAAAGTGACTTGTGACGTTTTTCACACTTACGACTGATCAAAATTCCGGTGTTTGGCAAGTGGCATGTGTTTATTACAACTGCGCTGTCCCGAAGTCATCTGATGATTTTTTGTAACCTTCCCAGCTGGCTTCCAACAAGCAAAGACAATGGGGAAAGCCAACTTTGCTGAACAACTGCTATGATTCACTTAACAACTATTGTAAAACTTAACAACTGCCTTGTTAGCAGTGGAAACTTTGTGCTCAATTGTGGTCGTAAGTCATGAACTGAGGGTTATCAGTTTAAAAAGATAAATATAACAGATTGACCTACATTACAGTTTATATGTCTCGTCTACAAGCTCAGGATGCTATAAACAAAAATATACTTTACAAATAGAAGATTGTTTATGAAGCTGTGTTGTGAATATGTGCTTAAAATGTATATATTCATTATCCTTTGATTTAGGGATACATTTCCACACCTGCAGCTGACTAGCATTTTCCACTTCTCCATCTGAATGCATGTCTGATCAGCTGAATTGATAATATAGCAAAGATACTGTACTATAGACACTATATAATTAGGCAAGATGTTATAGTATTCAATTAAATAAAGATATATAGTGTAGTTATATGTTCCAGAATATTATTATGGTTTTAGATCAGGGCTGTCAAACTTGCGGCCTGCGTGCCAGATGCATCAGGTGGTAGCCCTGCTCCCACCCAGTTTAGCAAAGGAGGAAAAAAAAATAATATCACAATGTCACGTGACCCCATGACGCCGCGAGTTTGACACCTATTTTAGATAATCAGAAAAACAAGATTGCATTACTTATTTCTTAAAATATACCATAATATCAGGAAGTTCATTTATGTCACTTTTGTCAGTTTAAAATCAGCATTTGATTGGATTCCTAAGAATGAATGCTGAAAAAAGCACCATTCCTTCCAGTAACCTCAAATTATTGTTTCTTATTCAAAAACTTTATCCTTAACTGAAGGTTAAAGGTAATCATCATGGTCACAGTCTAATTTAATTCCAACTTGAAAAAGAAAAAATATAACAGATTTATCTTTCCTCGTTTATATTTGATTAATATAGTGATACATTCCTTGGTATCAGCTTGTACAAGAGAGCTTTACAGCTTCTTGCAATCTATTGTGTACTGGGGAATGCTTCATTATCAATTTTCCTAATGGAAAAAAAGAGTTTTTTTAAAAAAAAACCTAGCCAAATACAGACAGCAGGTAAATTGAAAATATGTACGCAAAGTAAATAAAATAAGGTTTTATAGATCTCAGTAAGTTGCTTTCCATACAGCAGTAGTTTCCTATAAGGCAGAAACTGGTTGAAAGCGCTCAAAACAATCTTTCTTCCTTAGGTAAATAGAACTAACTGCCCATAGATGTTGCAAAAGTGGTTGCTTGGCTGTTGTGGGGTAACCAAATCTGACTATAATGTTTTGGCCAGATAGAAACGTCCAATCCAAATTCTTAACAGCTACTCTTATATTGTACACACTATTGTTATCAGCAGTCTAGACCAATCACAATTGATGCTTGAGCTCAAATTTATTTACACAATGCTTAGTTTAATAAACTAATCTTTCCTCTGTTGGTTCGAGTTTCCTAATCTAGCTGGAATGTTTTAAATCCTTTAGAAACAATCTTGGAAATAAAAAAAAATCCAGTATTATAAATTTGTCCTGGACTTAGCTCAGTTTTTACAGAAAACAAAACAAACAAAACTTAGTTGTTGTGGTATTATTTATTAGATTTGTTTGCCAACCATCTCTCTTTGAGACCAACTCTATAGGCTTTACTAAACTCCAGAAGGTGATATTATTCCCAGTTACTGAGACTTGGATATCCTGATCAAAACTTTATGCTTGGATGTTAATCATTCTAATATGACTGCCCCAAATCAGAGGAGAGCCTCTACAATGTGTGTGTGTATGTGTGTGCGATTATATGTGTATAAGCACATATTTATTCATTTATTTTTGTATTACACCAAGGATCTGTATTCAGCAGAATAAATGCCTACTGGAATCTGGGTTAGAAATTAGTGAAGAATATGGAAAGTGGTGAGGAAGAGTATAAATTCAGAGAAGGCAAAGGAGTATTTTATTCAGTCAAGCAGACTCTAGTACTATTTCTAATCATCACAGATTTGTTTGAAATTTGCTATATTTAGTTGTTTTGCTGAAAACAAATGCATGATATTTATAAAAAAACTTTTATGTTATAGAAGAATGTTTCACATCTCTAAGGTACTGAGTTTACCTTGAAAATTTAAATTTAAAATTTAAATTTTATATGTGTGTGTGTGTGTGTGTGCAGGTCTAGGTCTATTCGGGTCTTTTCCCGTGTAAGTTTGAGAATCTCTTCGCAATGTTTCGGCGAGATCCCACTCGCCATCTTCAGGCTGGTGCCTTCTGCTTCTGTTATTTGTTATTTATACATGTATGCAAATGTATGTATGTATGTATGCATGTATTCATATATTCATATTCTAGTTTCACATGAAAAGAAATATTCTGTTCTTAATATTGTCTGTGACAGGATTTCCATTTGAGCCCATTGCACTAAGAAACCAAAGCCATAATTTCTTTGGGATAAGGAACTCTGGACATTCCCGTAGTCCCTTTTGCTTTGGTGGAGCAAAAAACCAAAGAGACAGCTGAAAAAGATGGCATGTCCTCTCTTCCTTACCTGACTTGGCCCCATCAGGAGGAAGAAGGCCACATATGAAGTTGATGCCTTCATCCCCCAGCATGCAGTCCCCCAAATCTAAGGCCACAAGGGAGGGGTGGATGGATAAAGCTGGGTTGAGAATGGCCAGACCAGCATCAGTCAGAGGACTCCCATGAAGGCTGCATAAATAAAAAGGAATTATAGACTCCCTTTTCTTTGACTTGCATATAAAGATAAACAAATCCTAGGTCAGTGTTTCTCAATGTCAGCAACTTTCAAATGTGTGAATTTCAACTCCCACAATTCTGAGCCAGCATCCACACATCTTAAAGTTGCTGACATTGAGAAACATTGGTTGGCATATTTGCTGCATATGTATTTGTTTTTCAGAAATTAGAATCAAACCAGGCACTGGTACAAAAACACCGGAAGGACAGGAACACTTGAGCCTTCTGAAACAAGCAGAGAAAATGCTCAATAAAACATCTTTTCTAAAATCCCATGAATATATATTTTTGTCTGAACAGTCTTGTTTGGGAGCATATTCCTTTTTTTGGAAATGATCTTGGATACTTGTGGACTTCAACTCCCAGAATTCCCCAGCTAGCACTGGCAGGGGAATTCTGGGAGTTGAATTCCACAAATCTTAAAAATTGCCAAGACTGGACACCCTTGAGACTTTCATTAGGTAAGTTCTTGTTCATAAAAGTTACTTGTTAATTTAAGTGTAAGACATTCTTCTGGGGGGGGGGGGGGGATTTTTGGTAACAAACATTCAAGTTCAGGGCAACCATTCTGTACCAGAGGCAGCCATTCCCCATCTTTTAAAATATAAATAAATATCAGAAACAATTGTGTATTATTTTCCTGATAAAAATATATTAAAAAAATACGAGTGAAAATTGACATATGAGAACCAAAAGGGTAAATTTTAAAAAATAATGTACACTTCTTAAAACTTCAAATTCATAATTGGTGCTAGCCATATCAATTACTGGTTGAAGCTATTCTGACTACAGTGGTACCTTGGTACTCAGAAGCATTGAATTTGTTACTCCACACTTTTTGTTGAAAATTTTTTGTCCTGGTACTTATCCTTTGTTTGGTACTCAGCACACAAGCTAAACCAGTGATGGTGAACCTTTTAGAGACTGAATGACCAAACTGCAAGTCTCTGTCTCTATTATGCACGGCAGAGAGCCAAAAACTAGCAGGGAGGTGGGGCATCACATCGGCAGCTCTGCAGGAGGCAAGTTCTTTTTTGCGAGAAGTTGCGATTGATTTAACTTTTTTTTAGTCCTACAAACTTCTGTTTCCCTGCAAACGACGGCAAGAAACACAATAGAGAAACGTAGTGGAGCTGAGGTGGGGCGATGGCATGTTTGCCCACAGAGAAGGCTCTGAGTCCCACCTCTGGTGCGTGTGCCTTAGGTTCACCCCCACTGAGTTAGACCTTGTTGGTGTTGGTTGCCTTGTGACTCACTATCCTTTCAATAGTCACATGGTAGCTCTTGCCCTCTACACATCCCCTTGCAGTCTTTTCTTAGTTTCTGTGGTAATTTTGTATATTTTTGCACTTTTTTCCTCATCAGTACAGGTAACGTCAAGTTTTTATTTTATTTAATCTATTAACTTTTAGGTTTATTTCTCATGTGAAGTAATGATACACACCCCTATCTTTTTATATAGTGCCTTAAAATGTGCATTGTCCTTGATTTGGGAATTGCATTAAATTTATTTACATTATTCCATCTGGAAAAAATGTATTTGGTACTCATTGCATCTCTCGGAATCAATTTATGACAAGTACCAAGTACCACTGTATTTGGATCAGATAAATGAAAATCATATAACCTGCAATTATAGGGAGTAAAGCAGCTTTTAAAAAAAAATGTAATAAATTTAAGAGGACTGTCCCAGACCTCCTCTGAAAATGAATACAAGCTTTGGAAGCTCATTTAACTGTTCCACCAACATAATGCAAGAAAATGGCAAAATATGGGTCTATGTTTTCATGCTTTCCTAACCAAAGGTGGGGAAATTACATTCCTACTAAAATCTACTGGATTCTCAAATCTTATCCAGCTTCAGTCCAAATAGCAAACATTCTAATTTGTGGCTTTTATTTTATTTTTTTTGTAAAAAATTTATTTTGTGACTTTTATTAAAGACTACCTATTACTCTGGAGAATTCAATTGCTGTAATTATTAATATTGAGGATTGGATGACTTCTGGTTCTTTAAGATGCATTAAAATCCTGCCTCCCAGGACGGGAAGATATGTTTCTTTGGAACAATAACCATTTAACAATATTGAAAGGATAACTGATCTGCATTAAGGAATTCTAGTAGCCCTCACTCATGCCTGAATACATTCCATTTAGGTCAACCAAACACAACTTTTAAAGAAACCAGCACAGCATTTGCCCTGCAAGATTTGCACCACTGGAGTAAGAGGCAACATTCTGGGTTGGTACTAAGCGGAGGGCCTACTCACAATAAAGATTGGACAGAGCGGTTTGTCTTCAGAGCTTCAGCCAACTGCTTGACTCGATTGATATTGGAAACAATCCCCAAGTTAAGATTAAGTTGAGCCAAGGAATGAGACTCTGCCACCCCCTTGCAGATGCGACCGAAATCTCTATCGGAAAGTTGACAACCACGGAGGGAAAGCAGTTTGATGGAGTTCTCCCGCAAACTCTCACAAATATCCCGAATTTCTGCACTGGATAAAGTCTCCCCAGAGATCTGAATAGATCCTGGCAACATCGCTCTGAAGACCAGAAAACACCTTCCGCAGTTTAACTAATCCGGATTAATCCGGATTGCTGTACTCAAAAAAATATGGCAAACCCAGATTAGCGCACCTGCAGCGCTCTGCAATCCAGTTTAAAAAGCAGCGTGTTACAAAAAAGGAGTGAACCGACAGTTGTACAATCTTATGTAAAACTGGGAGGATTGGTGCAATTGGAAATAAAAGGAAGGCATCGATCAAAACAATACGGTAATTCGGAAAAACCCTGCCGGGGGTACTGCACGAACTGGACTCGCGGAGACACGTCAATCCAGGCGCCTGGTTGCACTGAAGTGAATTCCGCGCAAATCCGAGTTCAAACCTCGGAGGCTAACCGCGCCTGCCGTCTAGACAGGGCGCTCCGTTTCTAAGGATGGGTAGAAAAGTGAGCGAGCGGGCTGAAAGGCGGCTCAGGAGAAATCCCGGGAATAAGAAATGCAAATCCAAATCGGGGCCAAAAAGTCTTTCCGGGATTTAAAAGCCGGGGGAAGGCGGATTTTGCAGAAGCGGGCACCAGGGATCCGCCGGTGAAGGGTCCGCCGAGGATCTTCCGGCTTTGCTCCCGTTTCGGAGAAAGCCCTCTTTCCCCCGGCGACGCTTCTTCCAATCCGCGGGGCTCGAGTCTGCAGCCCGTGGGCTGATCGCCGCCGCCTTGTTCTCTCCCCGCCGCCCCTCCTGCTCTCCTCCGGCAGCAACCAAGGCCCGACTCCTCCAGCCCGGAGACTGCGGGCTCTGCTTCCCTTTCCCGGCGCTTCCTCCTCCACCTCCTCCTGCTTTTACC
Organism: Myanophis thanlyinensis; assembly: GCA_017656035.1. Classification (NCBI taxonomy): domain Eukaryota; kingdom Metazoa; phylum Chordata; class Lepidosauria; order Squamata; family Homalopsidae; genus Myanophis; species Myanophis thanlyinensis. The sequence goes on from JAEANM010000780.1 coordinate 16,658, forward strand.
GCACCGGCGGCTACCGCTGCAGCCCTTGACGCAACTGACCGACGCGCGGAGCGGATCCGGCCAGTCCTGCCTCCTCCCTCCTTGCGTCCCGGGGGAAGGAAGGAAGGAAGGAAGGATCCAGCTTGATATGGCGCTGTGCCGGTTTCTATGGCTACCCACCGATACTGGAGCCGCCGCCGCCGCCTTCACTTTTCACAATAAATCCCTCCGCGGGCTGATCCCTGCAGGAACCATAAGCGTCCCTCTCCTGTACCCCTTCCTCTCCTGATCTAGAGAGAAAAATAAAAGTATCCAGGTGGGGCTCGATGGGGAATTGCAATTATTTTAAAAAGCAATAGCTGGACTAGAGGGGGGGGGGGGAAAGTGTATTAATTTGGGATAAACTTCTATTTTGTGGATGATTCTGGGTGGAAATTTCTGGGGAAAGCGCCAGACCTCAAAGGGCAAAGATTATGCCCTGGGAGTCTGCAGTTTATGGATGCTCAGAGGTATTGTTTTTTCACCCCCTTGACCAGATTCTGTAGAAAGTCAGCACCCACCCACCCTCCTAGAGAATGAAATATCTTGGGGAATATTAAAAAGGCAGGATAGAATATTTCCCCTAAAGGAGAAATGGGAAAAACATCTTAAGGGAGGCAGAAACCGGCCCCAGTCTTCTTGCCCCAAGCAGAAACTGACCAGGCCAGGTTTTAGAAATGCCAATTTGGTAATCCATTCAGAAAGACTGGGTCAGACAGAAACTTCAGATAAGCAGCAAGACTAAGGTTGACAAGATTAGCTCAGACAAACATCTAGGATTTGCATTTCCCCTTTTGCCTGTAGAGCCAGCCATGACCCCCTACATGACTCCATAGCAATCCAAAAGATGCATGTCTGTTAGTTCCGTTCACAAATAAGCAGAATTTTTCTTTCTAATCAGCCTCCATTTTATTCCTGTCTTGGAACTGGAACTGGATTTTTCTTCCAACAATTCAGCCCTTCCACCTCAGAAGGAAGAACTAAGCTTCCTTTTCCATTTACAAAATCAGAGACCATCCTCCTCAATGTGAATCATAAGCTGTTTCTTAGTTGAGAGAAAACCATATAGGAATTAGGACAGTGTTTTTCAAACTCGGTAACTTTAAGGTGGCTGGACTTCAACTCCCAGAATTCCCCAGCTATCAATGGTACTTATCAAGAAAATTGAATTGTATGTTGTTATGTTACTACAAACTGAAAGTGAGTTAGCCATATAACATAATGCCCAGAATTGCGTTTTCACTGAGATGGAAGTCTTCAAGCAGGGTTGACAAGAAAATTAGGCAACAACTGGTTTTGATAATCATTGGTTTTGTTCTTTCTAATTTGCTCATACTAGTGCAATCATGTCTGGTATACATATGCATGAGCGTATGTTTTATTAGTCCAATCCCTGGTCCCAGATTTTGTTACCTGAGGGCATCTTTAAGGCATATGAGCTTAGCACTCTGTTTACATGCTTTGTAGGGTGTTTCAATGGGGAAAGAGATGGTTGGATGCTGATGGGCTTAAATAATGGCCCTTCCCTCAGTACTCATAGTTGCTATTGACTATGCTATCACAGATCATTTAGCAGGCCATAATTGCCTGGGGTCATGACAGCATTTGAAGCTTAATGTTCATACAGCAGTAGGAAAAACCATTTCATGACTTAGCATAATATCTAAACCAATGTGCTATCAGCAAAATGCTTGGCCTCTTTCTTGGTTATCTGAGCTACATATAGCCTTCATACAGGGATCTCTTAAGGATATCTGCATGACTGTTGCATTATTAGCTTTCCTTTTACTGTCCTACACAAAATACTCCCTTGACATTTGAACAAACCAGACACACAGGGCTGAAAAAGGCATGGAGGCAGGCCACACCAGTGCAACCACTCATGAGAAAGATTGCACCATCTTCCTCTAATAATGTAAAAAATAGCACAATAATTAAAAATTACAGTGAGAAATAGGTTTACTTAATAAAATTTAAATTTATAAACTACTTTGTAGAGTTTAAAAATACAAAAAGATTAAAAAGTATAATCAACATTAAAGTAGTAACAGAAGGGAAAATAAACAACAGCAAAATCATAAATCACTGTTGCACCAATTACTACATTATGAAAAGGTATGGGAGAATAAAACTTCTTGGCCTGGCATCCAAAAGACAGTATTGGTATCATGCGGATCTTGCTGGAGAAGATTTACAACTTGGTGGATTCTGTAAGCCTATGCATCAAAACAGTATTTGGAAGAAGAAAAATGGAAAGTAGTTAAAAGTATGGTTCAAATAAAATTAAAGGAAAACAGTCTAGAATAAAACTTTTATCACCCCAACCCTCAGTTGATCAGTTTAATTTTTCACTGAATTTACATGATAACTCCATCAGCTCAGTATTTCATGCAATGTCTGGTATTGGCTCTTTGGGATTTTAGAGGCAGGATTGTTTTTTCATGGGAGACACTGATATTATTTCCAAACAAAACCTGGACACTAACTGAACAGATGTTGAGAAGGGGTGTAAATCTCAATGGGAATTACTTTTGGAGAATAATCAAATGGACCTTAGCTGAGCTATGCCATCTATAGTGAGTGTGTTGATCCATCAAGCATAACAGGATTCAGAATTTGGCTTAGTACATTTTCACATACCACGTTTTCCATTCCCCGGAGTGCTAATAGTGATTCATTATCACAATCTACTCACCTTGCTGCAGTGAGAAGCAAAGGAGTTATTGCTCTGCCCCAAAAACCCTATTGACACCTAGACTCTATAAAAGGGAAATTGTCACTCCCCCCCTCTCCCCCATCCAAGGTGAAAAGCTGTTCTGCCACCTTTCCCCTTGAAAAATCTGCATGGACAGGTGGCCCACAGGGAGGCAGCAGTTTTTGCAAATGGGGACATGGACTGCCCACCAGCTCTGCAGAGCTTCAGCATTTTAAAGGAAAGGATTAGGTTTATCTCCCTTTCAGAAATGCTGCTGATGAATCAGAAAGGACTGGCATTAGCTCCGCAACACTGCTGATGCCACAGGATCATGGGCAAGCTGGAACTGGTTTTAAGTTAAGTCCTCTTGTGGAATTGCTTTGAGTGCTGTCACCACTGTCACCATATAGCAATACTCTATTCTTTTCTTCCGCTCTCATAACCCCAGTCTTTGAAATTACATAGTTGCAACTGATTTGGTTATGACCTAGAAAACCAAGCAGAGAACAGTCCTGGCACCTAACTTCAGAGGTAAGGTTGGCTTATCTGAGAAATCCTTCCTTCTCCCCTCCTCCCTTAGAGGAGTTAAGGAATAATATGTGGGTTAATAGTCAAGAGGGTGCAAAAATCAATTATTAGTTTCCCACAGCAGCAGGATTTCCCTCTCACAGCGATTTGCTTATCTTGGAAAGACTGTGTATACAATTTATTACCCAGTCCCATTTACAATATCCTTGTGAGAAACAGATTGGCACCTAAGGATATATTGGAACACGAGGAGTTAAAGATCCTTTTCTCTGACAAAACATTTGGAAAAAGCTAGCAAGTTATGCATTCTGGTAGAGAAAAGTGCTCTAAGGATAGGCTCGAGTCCAAAAGCTCAGAAGAGAAGACTAAACCTCTGGTCCCAGTGACTGCCCCAGATCGGATCCTGAATTATAAATCCATATATTCACCTTCATTTATAGAAAAGTATATTTATTTTAGTTCTCACATTTATATAGCTGCTTATCTCACAAACGTGACCGAGTGCAGTACAATAAAATTTCACTGGCAGTGGTTATCTGTTCAGTAGAATAGTCTTCCCTGCAAAGTTTAGTGTCTGAGATGATCTGGCCATGACTTTGTTCATCCTCATCCTAGAAAGTAACAGCTGGTATTAAAATAAAACGGGGAGGCACAGTTTTCATAAAGTAGCTTCACTTACTTTAGCAATCAAACTGTGCAGTGGTTGCTTAGCTGAAGCTTTATGTGATTAATTAAATTCCAGGAATGCAGAGGAAAGGAGAATTAATTAATGCTGTTGCTTTCCTCTTGCTCAGTGGATTATTGCAGGGTAGAGAATCATGAGGAGTCAAGGGAAAAAAAATGGCAACCTGAAAATAAAAACATACTCAGCTAGGGTGACCAACCGTCCTCTTTTGCCCGGACATGTCCTCTTTTTACATCCTGTCCGGGGCGTCCGGGTGGGTTTTATAAATTTTATAAATTTACCCGGACGCCCCGGACTGGACATAAAAGCTCCAGCAAGAGGTCCCGGAACAAGCTTCTTGCTTCTCAGCCTATTTGCGGTCGATTTCCGGCGAAGGGAAGCCCCCGCCCCCCCACCACCCCCGTTGCTGCCGATGCTCCGCCCCTGCCACCGCTGCCCCCCGTTGCCGCCGCCGCTCCACCCCCGCCGCCGCTGCCCCCCGTTGCTGACGCCCCGCCCCCGCTGCCGACACCGATGCCACCACCCCCGTTGCCGCCCCGCTGCCGCCGCCGCCCCCCATTGCCACCGCCCCCCCCTTCTGCTGACGTCGCTGACGCCCCCCGTTGACGCCGATGGCCCCCCTGCCGCTGACGCCCCACCCCAATGCCGACACCCCGCCCCCAATGACGCTGATGACGCCCCCCCCAGCCGACGCCGACGCCCCCCATCCCCGATGACGCCCCCCCTCCTCTTTTTTTGTTTATCAAATATGGTCAGCCTATACTCAGCCCTCAGTTAAAGAAGAAAAAAAATTGTAAATATTAGATTAGGAAGAGCAGGATAATCAACCATAGTATTTCCACATAAGATTCAAGTGCAAAAGCACTTTGATGACTTAAGTAAGAAGACTTCAAGAATTTCATGCTAAAAGTAAAAAAAAAAACATAAGAGGCTCAGTTTTAAAAAATGAAGATTGAATCAACAGGTGATGCCTATTCCGTGCAAATAGACAAAGAAGATATGAAAGTAATAACAGACTTCAGGTTCAAAGGTTTACAAGTTGGTAACTAACAATAAAATGTCTGTTATTTTGGAAAAAGATTTATATCTTGACAAATATTAAGCACAGAGAAAATTCGCTGATAACACAGATACTCGTTACACACACAAATCCAAGACAAGATGCTTAGATTATTCTGGATTGGAAGTAGCACCAGTCTGAGCTTACCCAACAAGCAATGGCACCAAATTGATGGGATATTGTGAGGATTTTTTGTTTTTATAGGATTGGACAAACCATAGCATAGCAAATACCTATACACAATGCTTTGTTGTAGACCACATCTTCCCCAAGCTGCTACTCTTACTCTAGGTCAGGGGTGTCAAACTCGCACCATCACGACATTGTCATGTGATGTAGTGTGACTTTTTCCCCCTTTGCTAAACTGGGCATGGGCGTGGTCAGCACGTGATGCATGCAGCCTGCAGGGCGCGAGTTTGACAGCCCTGCTCTAGGATAACTCCACCCTCCTAGCCTTGGAGTTTGATGTAGCCATATTAATATGTTTTTAATGCTCAGTCCTTACAGCAGTGGTCCTCAACCTGTGGGTCGCAACCCCTTTGGCAGTTGAACGATCCTTTCACAGGGGTCACCTAAGACCATCGGAAAACACGTATTTTTGATGGTCTTAGGAACCGAGATCATAATTTTATGGTTGAGGGTCACCACAACATAAGGAACTGTATTAAAGGGTCACGGCATTAGGAAGGTTGAGAACTAGTGCCTTAAAGCAAACAAAAGCTCAAACTCTGTAAAGTGGTTTACAACTTCACAGTCTCCCACCAAAAGTTCTTGCATTTGTTGGGATCAAGGGCTGCCTGCTTCAGTACCATTGGATTTTTTTTTTCTGGTTGCTGCTGAGCTCCACTCTTAGGCAGGGTAGCTTTTGAGCACTCCAGCTGAGCTGCAAGAAGGTATCACATCAAGATAAGCTGATCTCCATAACTTGTGGTGTGGGTAGTTGACTGATACCACAGCCCTTTTACCAGAGGTTGCTGCCACTCCCTTTTCAGCTTGCCATTTTATCTCTTTTCTCTTACACCCACACATTTGTAGACTAAGGGCCTGGGTGGGGTGAAGCTGCCTGTAAACATCCTGGCTCAATTAGCCAGACACCTGGAAGACCTGTGGGGATGCTTGTGAATAGACTTTCTGAGTGGTTGAATGAATGAATTCAACTCTCTCAAGTTTTGGGGACTGTGGAAAAATTTATGGCCTTTGGAGGGAGAGAGAGAGCATGAGAGAAGTGGGGATGGGAAGTGTTTCTGCTGGGCTGTAGGTGCTTTTTCTAAGTGCGGACAGCAAACTCAGCTCCGTTCCCTCACAGATACCCTTTATGTCATGAAGAACTAGAAATGACTGAATATTAACAATAGTCAAAGCAACTTTTATTTATTCTACATCCCACTGCAACTGGACGATTCTTGGCAGCTTACATATTTCCCTAGTGATAGGTTAACAGTGAATAGATTAACACATTCTTGCTTTCTCCATTTAAAAGACAACCCTGAAAGTCCTAGGAGAAGCCAACTCAGTTTTTTGTCAGAACAGGGTATACTAACTGGACCAGTTCAGTAACAACATTAATTTCAGTATGAAATTATTTCAGACTTTTCATCTTGTTTGTAACACACTCAATGCTTTTGCTTTCTACCTCGTCTTCCATTTCCCAAAATAGGTAAATATCTCTTTCTGTATCAGAATTATCTTAAAATATTCTCTGAAACCGCTCAACAGATGACTCTAATTAGAAACCAATTGTTTCCATCTCCTCTTTCTTACATTCTCTGGCTATGGACTACTATTCAAAATGCAATCTCAGAACTTCCATAGCATTGGTCAGTGTATCAACAGTCGGGCAGCATGTAAATATTAAACGGTGGTTGATAATTAAAAACATCGTAACAGAATTTGTAAATTTCCTTGTAATCTATTATAGTTCTACAAGTGGGTATTCTAACTGTTTCACAGATATTTAATCTTTTGAAATACCATAGATCTGATCAGCAAGTTTATGATATAATAAAGTTGGCTAGTCTTAAATAACGAATTCTTGTCTCTTTGGAAAAGAAATGTAACTATACATTACATGCCTTTGGTGTAATAAAGTATACTTTTCAAGACAAACTATAGGTCCATGTTGGCAAACCTATGCTACGCGTGCCAAAAGTGGCATGTGGAGCCATTCCTCCGGGCATGCCAGCTGTTGCCCCGACTAACCTACTACGCTTGCACTCATGCGATTCCCCTCACGACTGCGCATGTGTGATAGGCATGCACAAATTCCACATGCATAAAAAGTGCGCACATGCACAATGTGCAAGTGTGGATGCTGTGCGTAAGCACATTAGGCGCACATGTGCTCACATTGGGCACTCAGTGCTGAAAAGGTTGGCCACCACTGCTATAGGTAATCCTCAGCAAGACCACAATTGGAACTGGAATTCCGTTGCTAAGCAAGGGAATTAAAGGACTCATTAGAGTCAAGACTAATTTTATGACCCATTTCGCCAGTCATTAAACAAACCACTGCACTTAGGCATTAATCATTAACCGTTGTTATGGGGAGAACAGAAGGATAGTGTATTGAACACGTTTGCCATCTTATTTTAAAAAAAATAAAAAAACAATACAAATGTAAGTAAATTAAATGAATCTGGGTTCCCCCATTAATTTAGAATAGAATTCCTTATTGGCCAAGTGTGATTGGACACACATGGAATTTGTCTTCAGTGCATATGCTCTCAGTGTACATTAAAGCTTTGTCAGAAGCCAGATTAGAAGATTCCAAACTTTGGGACACTGCAACCATTATAAATATTTGCCAAGTGCTCAAATTTTGATCATGTGACCATGGAGACTTTGCAGTGGTCAGCAGTATAGGAACCAGACTTTTTCAATGCCAGTGTACCTTTGAACAGTTGCTAAATGAAGAGTTACAAATCAAGGACTACTTGGGATAAGGGTAGAAATGCAAGGCTGATGTTAAATGGTCACTCATTCATCATTACAGATTCTTCACACTTTATGGCATTTGTGATTACTGTTACAGGTTTGCAACTCTCTGCAGTGCAATCACACAACTATTAGCCGTTAGTGGGACAATACAGACTTGAGATGATATTCCATCTCTCATATATGCATTTGAGGTATTATTCTACAGCTCTACTTTCCCTTTAATGACTTGAAGTAGCTTGATTTTGTAGTAGACGGCAACTTTGCCACTATTTGTAAATAAGTTACAAAGCACCAATACCAATATGAGGAAATCCACTTAAACTTAAAGGCAGCATCGTCCCTTCCACCCATGCTTGGTACCATGTCCATCCAACCCAGATACGGTCTTATGATTTGCAGCAAAATTGTTCCAAAAGTTTGGAAAAACAAAAATGAAAATGAATAGCATAATGAAGGGATAGGAACTTAATGTTGCATGTACCATTTCTAAAAAGCAGAAGTGTAATTTTTCCAGTGCTTTTGATTAAATACTGGTAGATAAGGAATGCATATTGCCTTCAGGGAAGAATCCAACAGGGAAGTTGTGGAAATATATACACTGTATATTAGGGAGACTTCTAAAAGAAAAAATAATTGCTGACAATTAGCTAAAGCTTAAACTTGCTTTGAAAAGATATAACACAATGGAGACTTAAGAGGGTGAGCTAAAACCTATTATAAATATAGATGCATGTGGAGTATTAATCAATTACTCAATTAAGAATATTTCACTGTTCTAAATGAGCCTTTCATTAAATCTTGAGTATCATACATTAAAAAATTATTAGGCTAGCCAAAAAATACCAGTCTTGACATACAAGACTCTGTAGGCAAGATGCAGCTAATTGTCAGCTTCAGAAGATGACTGTGGGCACTTAGTGATGTACCTGATCTCAATTTATGATGAATGTCCAATGGAAGAAACTGCTGAGAACCAATATCCATTTAATTTAATTCTTCCCTTGACAAAGAAGATACACATAGTCTAAAAAGACAAAAGCAAGCACAAAGAACATATGGAGGAAAAGGGTGACTTATGCAATCCCAGTTAAATATACAGGGCCCATTAGGAAGGCTCTATCCAATCCACTTCGGCCAAAGTTGGACAGAGGCAGCTCTTCTGAGATGTCCTTGGAGTCTTCTTCCAAAAGCAAATCTGCAGATAAGCCAATTACTACTGCTGTTACTTTGTCCATTTATTGTGGTAACAGCAGACAATGAAAAACAGGGTGAGCACACCAGTCTGTAAGGCTAGGTCTATGCAGCAACTGCTTTGTTTGTTATATTAATTACAGCAGAAGAAATGGCTGGAATGTCTCTGGCAACTCTCTGAAAGGGAGGAATGTTAGGTCCTTCCAATGTGTCCAGGATGCCTGCAAGTGAGAAAATCAACAATCAATAGTAAATACGAGGCTGTACTGTAACAACACTACTCATAGTTAATTACATATTACCTTATCCTTTTTTGTTTCAGTCTAACTTCTACATGCACATGGGCAGTTGGCTTACAATTGCAATTGGGAGCACAATTGCTGTCAACTAAACTACACAGTTGTCACCTAGCAATGATCATTCCTCTTGCCATCATTAACTAAGTGGTAGCAACTTCTGATTTCCTGCTGGTTACCCTCATTGACTTTGCTTGTGGGAGGCCAGAAGGGAACAATGGACATCACAATCCATCTTGCTAAGATGTCATAATTATGAAAATTATAAAGATGGGATTTATTCCTTTTGTAAATATCAGCAGCGCAAGAAACTGACAGCTTAGGTACAATGCAAGGCAAAGCTGGCTCCAATCAAGTTTTGTGCTAATACAGGTAGCCCTCAACTTATGACTACAATTGAGCCCAAAATTTATGTTGTTAAGTGAGACAACTGAGTTTTGCCCCATTTTACAACCTTTCTTGCTATGTCTGCTAAGTGGATCATTGCAGTTGTTAAGTAAAGTAACGTTGTTAAATGAATCTGGCTTCCCCATTAACTTTGCTTGTCAGAAGGCTGCAAAAGGTGATTGATTACATGACCAGGGACACTGCAACCATCATAAATATGAGTCAGTTGCCAGGCACCTGAATTTTGATCACCTGACCATGGGGATGCTGCAATGGTCATTAAGTGTGAAAAGCTGTCATAAGTCACTTTTTTCAGTGCCATTGTAACTTCGAATGGTTAGCAAATGAATTGTTAATCTAGGATCCGTACTGCATCTTCTTAAGTCAAAATCTGCCTCACAGGGCTGCATTATCAAAGGATAATGTTAGCAGAGTCCATTTAGGCCACAACTTCTACAGACAATGGTCAATTCTTTCAAACCCAATAGCTTTGATTTCTTCTCTTACCTTCCACAACCTTATGATAAGCAAAGTGCAGGTAAAGAAGGAAGAGCATGTGCAGGGTAGCAAGTGCTCCACACAAGATGAGTCGCTGGGTATGTCCCACTGTGCGTGATACCAACACAGCAACCTAGGAAAAACAGAAATCAGATTTCATGATTTACCATCTCCAGATATAAAATCTGAACAGCATGGGGACCACAAAAATATCAATTTCTATGATTCATTTATGTATATTTCCTATTTCTGAACCACCCATCTCCCCCATTTTTCTTGAAAAGGAAGCTATTTTAGGTTCCAAATAATTTATTGTTTTATACACCTTTCCTAGCCTTACAAATATCCCTTTAGCAATATGGTGACCAGAACGAAATATAGTATTCTAAACTTTAGAGTATGCAGGGTCCTTTTTATGGTTGCTTGTTCACCTTTGTTGCCACCTACATCCTAGCTCTCACCTGTAACTCCAAGGAGCTAAAGTAACACAGGCAGCAGCTACAACGGCCTTTGGGCCAAACCAGGTGAGGTTAGCCAATTGGTCTTGGACTCTCAGTGAGACAGAGGATTTATCTATCCCAGCATGTAAAATCTGTCCTTCACAGACTGAGTGCCGGAAACTGAACAATGGTCCAATAATAAAAATGCAGGGCCAGCAAGCATTGTGGGCCACTAAGAACACAAAACATTTAGATATCCTAATAATCCACCATAGCAGGAGAGATCTCCAGCCCTATCCATACCACTGGATTAAGGTCTCTTCTGCCAAGAGAGTGGAACTTTCCCTGTGCAACAGCTATTTCACTTAAAATTCCATCATACGCATTTTTGTTGTTGTGCAATTAATCATCTACAGCTCAAGTGCAAATAATCTCTAAGCTAATTTGTTGAGCCCTGTACTGATGAGGGAGTGCCAAAGCAACAAGTGGAACTGACCATTGGCAGGATGGCCCTTGGGTCAGTGTCATTCACCTCGGTACCCAGGGCAGCAGGAGAGGTTGTGGCATCCCTTTCTAGAATAGCATTGCCCATCCTTGCACAAGGCAGGGGCTTAGAAAACATTGCCTGCCCCAGAACACTTCTATGCCTTGCACAGAGATTCCCAATGACTCCTATTACTCACCATTCGTAATGTGGAGAGACCACCAATTCCCAGCCAGAAAATATAAAAAAGGGAGTGAAGATGGATATTATAGGTGACAAACAGGGTGACACAGTGCCCAAAAAGTCCGTAGCCCTAAAATGAAGAAAGAAAGCAGAATTAATAAGAGCACGAAGGCAAAGAAGTCTCAGACAAAAATAACACTATTATATTCATACCGCTGTTCCTCCTGCTACAGCGAAAAAAACCCAGTAACTGATTATCAGCAATCTGCAGATTACTAAAATAATATTTGCTTATTACAGCCAACTCAGTAATATCCATGCAGAGTAATGAAAATAAATTGTTCAAAAATTGATCAAAATTATTGATTTTTAACATCATCTGCCTGCATTGTCCAATTTACAGTAATGAAAGTTTGTGAACCCATGAGAACCAATTGTAATTCTGCAACACTGTGATCAAAGTATTAACAAAAAAAACCAAACAATATCCCAAGCAATTTACTACATAATGTCTTTATTGAACACACTGTGCCAATATTGACTGCCTTGTTTGGAAAAAATATATGAACAAACTCTCGAAAGATGTTCCAATCAATGATATGATAATCAAATGCATGTAAGAAGGATTTCCCCTGTTAAAAGCATACACATATTGGTTGCCACCACTGGAATCATCTCTTCACAGCCCAGACATGATATAAATTAAATGCCCTTATTGAAACAGAACTCTATTGAAACAGAAGCCAGTGGACTTCATAACAAAGATTGTTGTTGCTCATGAGAAAGGGCTACAGAGCCACTGCTAAAACGTATCTCAATCAATCCAAGGATAGGAGGTAATGTACAAATGGAATTATAGTACCACCATTTAATGAAATGGTCATCCAACAAAAATGTATCACTCCAATAATCTAGGAATTCACAAAGAATTCCAAGGTAACGGAAAAAGAGGTGCACGCTATTCTTGCATTGTCTTGTAGCAGTGTTCATGAGTCCACCAGAAGAATGATGAACAAGAACGAGAGGATATCAAGGATGAAACCACTGATTTCAGAAAGCATACTGCTGCCTGTTTCAAGCTTGTTGAAGACTATTTGGATGATCCAGCAAGCAATTAGAAAAATGTCCTACTGACCAATGAAACAAAAACGAATCTATTGACATTAATGAGAAAACTATATTAAAAGAAAAACAAAACAAAGCATTCCACCAAAAAACTGACACTATTATGGTTTGTGGTTCTTTTAAGGTCTCAGAACTTAGATGAATCTCATAATCATTGCAAGAATGATGGATTATAGATTGGTATCTGCCAATTCAGGATATTATTTTTTGTGAGTTGAAGTTTGAAACAAATGTAATGTAAATACAGAGATAACACTATAGCAGAATTTCTGGGGGGAAAAAATCTGATGTTCTGTAATGCCTGAATCTAACAAAAACAGTTAATATTATAAATTCAATGCCACAATGCCTTGTTTTGGTTTGGTTAAGCTTAAATCACAGTATTGTAGGATTGTGAATCGTTCCAGACTCACAAACTTTCTTTCAATGCTGTGTAATATTAATTTATTTTACATGTTTATGGCCTGTCCTAAAAAAAGACTTGGGCATGATACAAAAGAGTAGTTATAAAAGCAATAAGAAACCAATCCAAGATGGATACCATGAACATTCAATTTGTGCTGTAGGCTCTGGGAATATAAAAACTGCGTTATTGGCTCTACAATTAACCAAAATTATCTATACTTGATGTGGATATAAAAACATCAATTTACTTAAAATGGAAGTATACAATGGTACCATTAAACTTACTATCTTTAATTCAACATTTGCCAGATATGGTGGACTATCTTAACTATGTTGTTTTGAGATGACTAGATTGGGAAAACTTGCTATAGACTCCAATAGACCAGTCCTTGGCGGAAAACTGACTTTTACTTACCAGGAGTGACAACATTTGGACCATGGTGATCTGAGCATTGCATAGGTATGCCAAGAAATATATGAAGGAGGAAACACCTATCCAGTAACCAAAGCAGGTGCCAATTGCTGTGCCCATCAATGTACCTTCCCTCTGCAGAAAGAGCAAGTGAATATCAGAATGGTATTCTAGGAAAATGCATACGGGGCTATCAACTAATACTTCCCATAAATATTCCATGTAATGAAGTTTGCAGTAGGCATTAATTGTACTCCAAACAAATCTTTCTCCATCAATAATGTGTATATGACTATAACATCAAGGAAATTCAAAATATACATAGAACTGATCACTTATTAGACAGGAAAACAATTTCCCTCTACTTACAATGATAGTATCTGATGTCTTCATTCCATGCAACAAAATAGCCACCAACGTGAAGACTAGCATGAGAGGACCATAAAGTTCACCAGCTATCTTCTGGAAAATAATATATGGTAGCCATTTATCAATGTTCTAAGAAACTTATGTCAGCTGGTTAAAATATATATTCAAAATCTGGTTCATATTTTTAAAAAATATTTGCAAAAGTAAAGAACTATTATACTATTTTCATAAATGGCAAGTTATTCTATGTAATTGTTTGGGAAATGATTCTGATGGTGTTCAAATGACTTGCTGTAATATGAAAACCCATGGTATATAATTCTAGATGAAATCAATTTCATAGTTTGAGTTTATTGAACTTTAAATTCTATTTTTAGAATTATGATGCCCTAAGCATTTGTCTGTTGGGACAATTATGTTTGAATGGTCTGACAAGTTTGACAGCCCACTTTGCTGAAGGGCTATTCACTGAATATAAACTAAGAGATGTGACAATATAGTATTGAATGAAGACAATGCACTGCTCCATTACATTTTGAATATGGTCATCACTCTTTAGCATTGTTTATTCTCTTCTATTTGAGCAGTTTATCAACTAGAAAACAGAGGGCGAAACATAAGACAGATGTAATACTCTATCACACTAATTTTACAGCTGAAAAAAATGAAGTAAATGATAATTTTGATTTTTATGATCACCCATCTCAACTAAGTAACTTTGGGCAGTTCACATTAGCAATAAGCTCACCTGGGGGAAATTGATCATCTTGACAGGTATCATGGATTCCATCAATCTGAATTAAAACAGATTGTACAGATTAATAGCTAGAAAGAAAGCACCTGATTACTTAGACAGCCATCTCATTTAAATATATGTTGGTTTTCCTAGCAAATAAAATAGGGTATGAAAAAAATGCCAGAACTGATACAACAGAAGCAGAATTATCTCTCCATATATAATCTTTACATAGCCATACTCATATCAACACTAAGGCTTAAGCTGAAGTAAGGAAAAGAAGAGAAAAGTACAACTATTGCACAAAGTTGCATTTCTTGCTGTTTTCCTGTGATCAAGGTAATGGTCACAGAAGCTATCAGACTCAGAAATGAAGTTTCTGACTTTTAATTATTATTAAAGCAGGGACAGATAAATAGAACTTTGAATCAACATTTACTGGATAAAAGTGCTAAATCAAATACATACGATAAAATATTCTAGTTTTGCATGCTATTCTTTCATCATCTGCTTTTTAAAAACTCTCTTTGAAAAAGGAAAACAGAGCTAAGAATAACTTGAATACCACTTGTGAAAAAAAGACTTGAAAAAGACTTCCAATAGAAAACAAAAACAAAACCATTTCTAAGCCTGAACAATATTTATGGAATTGAATGGCCTTTTTTTTTCATTCATACAAAACAATATCATGGTGGATAACTAATTTCAATCACAATGACAGCTCTGTAATTAACAAATTAAACTATTAATTGAACTGTTAATAAACAGCACCTCCATGAATGGCACTAATAGATAAGGCAACTGATCAGCTTACAGGTTTGCTTACCTATTCCGAACTTGGTTTGGCTCAACGTCAAAATAGGGCCTGAGTATATCAATATTAGCATAGAGATTGAAGGCTTTTGAGGCTTGTCTCTTTCCAGCCTGCCACATCTTAAAAAAGAGAGAATATTAATTAAACACTCTTCTCTCCTTTCTTGTTCTGAAGAATTAGAAAACTTAAAAAAAAAACCAACCCTGCAGATCAAGAGCATTTCTAGTGTACCACATCAAAGCAGAATTACTTAGTATAGGATTATAATATACTATAGGTCTAGACATCCCCCCCCCTTAATTTATTTATTTATTTATTTAATCAAATTTATATACCGCCCCCTCTCCCTCAGGACTCGGGGCGGTTTACAGCCGATAAAA
>JAEANM010000781.1:0-32297 GCA_017656035.1 Myanophis thanlyinensis
AAAGAGAGATGAGGGACAGAGAAAGAGAGAGAAATAGAGAGGGAAGGGGAGAGAGTGAGTTTGCAGAAACAGGTGGCCAAGTTAAATACCTGAAGGGTCCCCATCCCAACACTGGAAGTCCAGGTGCTTCAACAAGTGGCGCTTCAGCGAGTGCTGTGCTGGATTCATAATAGTGGTCCACGGGACTTAAAACTATGAATTTAATGGTCCCTGCTACATATGTATCCTCCCAAATTAAGTTTGACTTAATTACTTCATTTGGGTAAAGTGAATTTACCACAAAAAAAGTTTTTTTTAACAAATTCCAATAATTTAATTGGAATGGTGAATGAAACTGGACTCCATTTGCTATGCCCTTCATTCAATTTAATTGAACCTAATACTCAACTTGCTGAAAAATAACAACCTCTATATTTACTGCTTCTCAAGACTAACCATCAAGTTTAGAAGAAAACATATTACTGAACAGCAAGGAGGCACCAACTGTGGCAGCCCAGTAGTGAACAGTGTATAAGTAGCATTAGTGTAATGGAAATGGCTATGGGGGACACAGCGAGAAAAACAGAGATAAGAGATGGCAGTTCCCTGAATCTATGAAGCATATATTGTCACCAATGCTTATTGCTAATTTATGAAAAGACTTCACAGACTCACAAAAGCTTAACAGCTTTTAAACAGTTTTTTTAATCCATCAGAGGTCTGAAAATGACATCTAACGCTAAGTAATTTGCATCTGCAGCAATTATAAACTGTTTCCCCCCACTTCTTTCACCAAACCTGAAAGGAGAACACCATTCAATGAGACCAGCCTAAAGCATCAGCAGAATCAAATGAAACAACCTCTTCAAAAGAGAAACTACAGTTTCTAGCCAGTTCTTCCAATGCTAGTTAATTCAGTTTCTAAAAGGAAAGGAAAGTCCTCACAGAATCAGAGGGATTTTCACACACTCAAAAAGGCATGGGCAATGGGCCTATGTTTGAGTCAAGTAACCAAGGCTGAAATTATATCTGCCCACCAATCTGATCAACCAGTTTTCTTTTATTGATACCATTTCAATAACACACCCCCTCTATCTTTTGTGGAAACATTCAAATTACAACATTAAACACATTTAATGCTGTTTTTAATTGATTACCGGAGCACTAGAACAGTTTAAAATGTTTGCTCTTTGCTTTCAGTTCTATGGAATAAAATCCGCTCTGTCAAATACAGCACCACTTGACGGTCAATAGATTGTT
The DNA here is from genome assembly GCA_017656035.1 of Myanophis thanlyinensis. NCBI lineage: Eukaryota > Metazoa > Chordata > Lepidosauria > Squamata > Homalopsidae > Myanophis > Myanophis thanlyinensis. Next base: position 1,240 of record JAEANM010000781.1, read on the forward strand.
TTGAAAATTGTAATTTACAAACTAAGTTTTATAACCAGTGGTGGGATTAATTTTTTTTTACTACCGGTTCTGTGGGTGTGGCTTGGTGGGCATCTCTGGGGAAGTCTTGTGACTGGGTGGGCAGTTTGTGTAAGCAGGGCAATAAAGATTAGGCTAGAAACAACACCAGAATGTTTTTTTCTTGCCTTCCTTATAGGATTAACCCTGTAAAGTTGAAAAAAACAAAAGAAGATTTCTTCTAACAACTGATTCTCTGAACTGCTTAGAAAATTTACTACCAGTTCTAGTGAACCTGCTAGAACTGCTGAATTTCACCTCTGATTATAACCCTAGATAATATTTAGATCCTAGTAGAGGAGAAAATATCACAATACCCAACTTCTGAAATTCCTTAACTCCTAAAAGTAATAGAAGCTAAAATGTTGTTATCAGATACTTCTCTGAAAGGCAACAATAACATAATTGGGGAAGATGGATGTGATTTTGAGATTTTCTCTAATTTTTAAAAAATAGGATTATTTTGTATATAACTAATTCTATTAGGAATGGGATTGATTACAGTCAGAAACCTGGTGAAAGCTTTTTCCCTGGTACCAACCCAGCCTGCAGGATTAGTCAGGATATGTGTGAACCAATAAGGATATTCTAAACATAAGAGTTTTTGAGATTTATATTGTATTACTGTTTATATTGAGTTATTATTTCATTCTAGAACACAAACTGCCTAATTTAAGTGCATACAATCATACAATATAATTGCACAGGCAACTTTGAATAATATTTCCATTCTTGCAAACTTCAATTTCTAAAGATTTTCAAAAGAAGCAGAATATAGGATTTTAGGTACTTTGATTCCAGACACAAGCAGATTTGGATCATCCAATAGGATTTTTTTTTTGCTACTTCTTCGTCCTTTTTGCTTCCTTAGAAACAAGAATTTGAGGAGAGGTTTCTGGGGAGAAATGGCAAATTGAGGCTCTGTGGATTAGCGGAAGGCATTATGGCTGAAAAGGCAACTGGATGCTGGATCCAGATTGCCAAAAATTATCTCCAGATCAAGGAGATATCTTCACATCCTGACCGTTTTGCAAAAGTAATTTTTGCTGCCTCCCATCTATCTTCCAGGATGTATTCCATCTGATATCTAGCCTGTAATTCCAGTGTCACAGAGAAATAGGGATCTCACAATCTATGTAGCTTTTCTATTGATTTAGAGGTTAAAAGGCAATAAACAGATTATCAATATGTAGTCTCCTGGCTGTACAGTCTAGGGCAGTGTCTTAATTCCCCCCCCCCCCCCCCCAAGGATAGCTTCCCACTTTTAAAAGTTAAGGAGTAACCCAAAAGAGCTTTTAATTACAGTGGTACCTCTACTTATGAAAGTAATTCGTTCCGGAAGCCGTTTTGTAACTTGAAAATTTTGTAAGTAGAGACAATTTATATTATAAATTATAATATTTCGTTAATACCTGTAATAAAAATGTTACATAACCATTATTGCACAAAAAACATAAAAATGTACAATACTGTATTGTAGGATTAATGAAAAGAATAAAAATGAGTTTCATTAATCTTTCGGGTCGGCCGGCTATGCGATGACAACAGTGAGTGAGAGAGGAGGCGAAATCCTCCTCGTAGGAGGAGGCATACGAACACACCACAAGTTACTGTACACACGTCAATAAATTTCACTTAAAACTATGAATTTAAAAGAAATTAAATTTTCTTCTCCCACCTCCCGCCAGCCCGAGAACAAGTGCTGTACCTGCCCGAGCTGATGGCCTTTTGTATCTTGGAACATAATTTGTAAGTAGAGACTATTTTTTTCTCAAAATTTTTTTTGTAAGTTGAAATTTTTGTAACTAGAGGTCTTTGTAAGTAGAGGTACCACTGTATATGGGTTTAATTTATCAATATTTGCCATATTAAATATTAAAATAGATGCATTCATTGCCGCTGTAGCTTCTCATGATTGTTTGATAGGATTTTAATTTAATTCATTTATTTTTTCAACATGGCTTGGCAAATAGTTTTGAATTCAAGGATCCCTGAAAAAGTCTTGAGAGATTCCCGGGATTCTAAGATCACACTAAGATACACTGATCTAGAAAAACATGATTAGATGTTTCAGCCCTGTTGCCACTTCTTGGGAGACAGACCAATTTCATCAGAGATAAAAAAAATAAATTTTATTGAAAAGAATAAAAAGACAAATACTAACTTTAAGTATTACATTGTACAACATTTTTTTAAAAAAATAAAAGAATAAAGTTCCAGAGTTGTCCAGATACAATAAAAAGCCATTTAAATGAAATGTAATATAGCATTGGTCTGCAAAAATAGAGTGATTTTATCAAATTTCTTATAAAAGCTGTAAAATATTTTCATATTATTTTACACATTACAATAGTCTAAGGAGAATATTATTTTTGTACATGAACAGGCTAAGGTATGAATAAAAAGGCTTGAGAATACATATAATTCCTGCTCTTGAACAGAGAAGTAAAAGACAATTCAATTGGATTTAGCAGCATACAGTACGGGGAAAAAATCTAACCCAAATTCTTGATTAGATTGGTCATCTATTTCTATTTTATTAGAACATTTTCAAAGTTCTACTATTCCCTCAGATTTTTAGGGCAAATCTCCTGAATTTGCTTCACTCATAGATTTCCCCATGAGATCCCTCCTCTAGTTCTGGTCTTTTGAATTTATATGACCAAGAGCCATGCTTCATTTATGAATGTGGAATGCTGTCGGTGCCTATCTCGCATGTAAAGTGGCCAGCTGTGAATATCAGAGTAGGCAGTTTGTATATTAACAATGTATTCTGAAATGTAGACAATGGGTGAACCAGTTCTTGGCCTGATAAATGTTTCTCAATAATTAATGCAGTGTGTATGTCTGAAAATTCCTTTGAGGTTACAATATATTGAAATTTACAGTAGATTGGGAAGGATAATGATTTTATTGCCAAGGCTTATTGCCAAGGCTGCATTTTAAAGGTCTACAGGTCGTTAAGGGCTTTGGGTCAGTGACATCATCAGAATAGGCTAGTCCAAAATCTTGAGATGGTTTTGGGGCTGGAGGTTTCTGCAAAGTATCTTGTTTCTGTAAACCAATCATTTTCCAGATGTTTATCAGAATTAATGGTCCGAGAGCTATATGTCCTCTGTAGACAATAGATAATTGGTCTTTACATTTATTCTGATATCTAAACTTTCTTTCCTTCCTTGAACACTGTGATAATTTTCATTTCACCTTTCCCCATTTTTTTTAAAAGTCATGCCGCCATATCACTTTTCCAGATACAGTAATAATAATAATGAACTCTTATCTAGTTTTGCTCTTTGGAATGAGGTTGAATTGTGGTAAAATGTCTGTAGAATCATTAGCTTTTCATTTAAATTCTTAGCAAATTTTAAAATATGGATAGTTGCCTAAGGGTAATATTACGAAGAAAAAAACATCTTTGCAATGGATGCTTATTTCTTGCGCAGGCTTGACCACATTCTTCTTACAATACTTAATCTGAATGCTCCTAATTTTTTTTTAAATTATTAACTGTAATATTTTTAAAAGTATTAACACTCACAGTCTTCTCAGTTTAAGAAAGAATTCTTCCTGTTTTTTCCTCAGGTCTGAATAAAATTTATCCATTTTTAAAATCTCATTTCCCCTCCCCTCCGCATCAACGTTTCCCAACTGGCTACAGAGGAAAATGGACAGAAAATGATTGTTTCCAAATTAACTCCTTTTTAGCCCAAACAGTCACCTCAGTTTCATCCCTGCCCTTATTTAAGTGACCGCAATTGTATGCTTTGTTAGTGTTATAACAAAAAACTACCGTAATAAATTTCTTGGCAACCAATGTGCATAACCAGTGGGGAATTAGAAACTACTTTCTTATCTCACAAATAATTTGGCCATTCTGATGGTTAACTAAGCAATTATTAAGGGATTATAGAGAGGGGAGTTGCATCCTTGTTAAATCTTTTCCCCAATCCAATAATCCTTCTCTTCTGGTAAACCAGTAGGGAGCATCATCTACAGATTCAGCCTCAGTAAGCCAGTCTAAATTATCCATTACATTACAGACGGCAGGTTCCCCATGTCTCCTGGTGGTATAAACTGAGCTAGATGCTCAGTTGATTTGGTTAACTTAGTATGTGAAACAGAAAACTTTGTAACAATAACTTTTTATATCCAGGTCACAAAAAAATGAAATGAAAAAGTCCTTGATCCCCAAACTTGATGCTACTTATATATAGGCCTTCCTATATTATGCTATGATATTATTTGTTTAATTATGATTTATTAAATAAATAACAAGTACTGGTTTGCACAATGTTTTGAAAAAGCAGCTTAAAAACTTGCAGTAGTTGCATTCACATAACTTTCCACATCGCTGATTGAACTGATGTGTGAACTCAGCCACAAACAGAGGATGCATTTGCACCACATGTAAATCAAACTAACGTAATCTCTGTTTCATCAGGTAAAAGATCGCTGCATTTTCCAAATGCCAGCTGGTCTTATATGTCACTACTCCTACCATTTCCAAAATTAAGGCAATGGCTTTACCCATAAATTTACACACAACTGTTGCTTACACAACTTGGACATTTAAAACTTCATTTATTTAACTATGATATGTGCAAACTTTTGGGTTACTCATTTTACTATCTTGATCTGCAATTAATGTAAGAAGTCATTAAGTTTTTCATTTTTGCCCAAGCAAGGAAATCATGTTGTTTGCCTGAAAATAAGAAATGTTATGTGATGATTGGAGATTTAAAACCTTGGCTTGATCCAAAATGAATATCCATAGATAAAAGAGGTTCAGACAAAAGAGGATATTATGCATTGAAATTTTGGGCTTGACTGCCATGTATTATACACGTAGGAAAAGGAACAAAGGAATAAACAAATTAATCAGTGCAACAACTTGCCTCCAGAAGTTGTGAATGCGCCAACAATGGAAGTTTTAAAGAAGAGACTGGACAACCATTTGTCTGAAATGGTAAAGGGTTTCCTGCCTGAGCAGGGGGTTGGACTAGAAGACCTCCAAGGTCCCTTCCAACTTTGTTGTTCTATATTCTAAAGAAGACTGTTTGCATTGGCAAAATGTATATACATGTCTGTTTCCACTTAGAAAACCAAATATTATTGTATTTCTTGAAAGAAAATACTTGCTGCATTTAGACAATCAAATTCTGTGAAAGGATCCACTGAAAGTAACCATATTCAAACTCACATTAAAAAAAAACCTCCTCAGTTATTAGCTTTATATTCCTATTGTGCACATTCCTGTACAAGTGTGTTTCCTACACAATGATTTGGTAAGTTTAGGCCCCATACAGTTATCATCAAAACATGGTTTGATATCTGAGGATTCCTTCACAAATCAGGTTCCAAGTGGAGGACTTCTTTTGCTAGATCAAGACTATAAGACCATGTGTGTGTGTGTGAACTTAAAGGCAGAGTAGACCATCCAGAACAGATGGTACTTTTTAAAATATGTATTTTTAAATATACAATTTTAAGAATGGACACTAGAATTTGTTTCCAATTCTCTTCCATCTCTTTTTTCTGTCTTATCAAATCCTTTAGATTATAAATACCTTCTGTTTTGGTATCCATATATATTTGAAGCATTTAGGTATTTTACATGTGATGGCTACCTGACAAATATGATTTGGGGAAATAATATGAATGCCATCGTATATGAAACAAATGCGACAATACAATACAGTTCGCTCCCAATCACACTACTTCTCCCTCTCCCAAAGGAGAAACAACCCTGAAAACTAGAGGTAGAGGTTCTGGCAAAAGAAGAAGAGAGCTTCGGAAAATCCTCTGAGTATATTGCTCAACACAAACATCTGTTCCGCAAGAGCTTTAGACAGAACCCGCATAAAAAAACCCTGGATATCCAACATATGGCTGTGACAAGAACTGAAAGAGAGCCAACAGTTTTGCAGCAGCCACTTGAAGCTGGCATGAAGAAGAGTCTAATATGGTTATGATTGACACTGCAGCTCAAGGCACCACCGAGCTAGGTTAGGAGAAGATTAGTACGCATAACACTGGCTCGCTCTGCAAGTGGCTGCTGGGAACAGCAAAGATCTCTAGATGGCATTCAACCAAGAAGCTGAGAGATTGCTAACCAGCAAATGGAGTTAATTTACAGCTGGACTAGAGGCCAGCTCATCTTTCTGCCTGTAGACACTGTCTAAAATATGTAGCATCCTGTCAAAAAAAAGAGATGTACTTTTTCCCACCTTACTGGGAAACCATCCATTTATACAATGACAGCATGAAAAAAAAAGCTAGGCTGTTTTGAAGGAATGGACTTTTGGGAGCTTCCTTATCTTTTATTTTAGCGCAGAAGTGATGAAATAAAACTGAAACGATCATATTGAAACTGAGACAATCACAGAGGAAGACAAATTACCTTCTAAGTATGGATATTTACTGTGTATGCCAGCAGCAGAGAATGTCATCTTGACAATGTGATTACTACAAGCTGCCCACAGTGAAGACATCAAGGTCCCCTACCGTTACTATTTGTGTAAAATTCGATTTTTGTTTAAATTTGGAGGCTGAATGCACTGAAAAATGAAATGTTGGGTTTCATCCCACTAGTTTTACTTCTGTATGTGGGCTCAAAGCATCCACCTTTTGGCACAACCTGATCACCCATAAAATTGTTTAAATAAGAGTGGGTTCTTCATAGCCATTATAATCTATCATCTTAGGTGATGCAGGGATGTAACAATAGGTCAGCGGAGACTGACAGGATGATAGGACAGTGGGGATCCAGGCTGGAGTGAAGAAGTTAGAAGAATTATGTATCTGATGCACTCATCCTGAGTGTATATGAAGTAGGGAGCTGAGATTTATGTAGGAGAAAAATGACTTGCTAATCCAGTCCAAATCCCATCTAATAAGTCCTCCTGGAAAAGATTGTAGATAGCAATAGCAATAGCTCTTAGACTTATATTCCACTTCACAGTGTTTTATAGTTTCTCTAAGCAGTTTACAGGTCAGCACGTTGCCCCCAACAATCTGGGTTCTCATTTTACTGACCTCGGAAGGATGGAATGCTGAGTCAACCTTGAGTCAGTAAGACTCGAACTGCTGAAGTGCTGGCAACTGGCAGTCAGCAGAAGTAGCCTGCAGTACTGCATTCTAACCACTGCACCACCACAATTGGTGTAGATTGCAGAGGGGCTTGAAAAAATCCTAACCACACTAAATGCAGAGATCTACTGTTTGTCCAAGCAACAAGGAAACAGCGATTGACCATAATGAAACCTTACCCATATTCTCCTGGCAAAAAGGGAATACCAGCCAGGACAGAAGAAAATGAAAATAAGTATTCCCCCAAACAGCAGACTTTAAGCTGGGGAGAGTGACTCTGCTGCCAGATAAAAAATAAAAAATATGGTTTGATTAGTAGTTGACAGAGTATTACCTGGAAACATATACAGATAGGAGTTGAAGGAATTAACAAACTCTGATAATTTGCGTGGGTATGTGGATGAACATGTGAACAGATGTTTATGATTTCAAAGGAATCTTTTTTAAAAAATGAAACTCAAAATTCCAACTGGCCCCACAGATTATAATGTGACTTGATTTTTAACAGGTCAAGTTTTTCTACTGTAGAAGGGGATGGATTAAGACTGGTTGTTGCTCACTAGGACAGCAGTTGTGTGAAATAACACCATTCTCCCCCTTGTGATTTAGTATGGCATCTATGACATAAAATGCCAAACATGGCCTTTGAAAGTAGAACTCTCCACAGGATTAGAGAGAGAGATCCTGGTGCTTGACCTTGCAAAGTAAGTCAATTTAATCTTCTGAAAGGAACAGGCAATTTCCAAATCTACATGTTCCCCAGAAACTGAATCAATGTAAAATTTAGAAACTATATTTACTGTCTCCCATATCTTCATTCAGTAAAACTCTACAATGGAATGGAGAGGAAGTGGAATCAGAAGACTATAGTCCACTGTGAAGCTCTATTGCAAGGTTGATACATATTCTTGGAGGGACTCCTACATGAATAGTTGTAAAGTATTTTCAAGAAGTTGTGAAATATTAAGGGGCACAGTATCCAAGTGGTTAAGATGCTTAGCATGTTGACTGAAGTTCGGCAGTTTGAGTCCCAAATACTGTATGATGGGGTGAGCTCCCATTCTTGCCCCAACCTAGCAGTTCAGAAGCATGCAAATGTGAGTAGATAAATACTGTAGGTACCACTTCATTAGGAAGTCAAGTATTCCATGTGCTTTGGCATATAGTTGTGCTGGCAGCATGACCATGGAAGCATTTTCGGACAATGCTGGATCTTAGCCAGGAAACAGAAATAAGCCCCCTAGAATCGGTCATGGCTGGATGGAGGCAACATTTACCTTTTTTAAAAAGGAAGTTTTAAGGAATTATCAAACTCCTTATCAAATGATTTTCCTTATCAAAATTATGACGTTTATTCAAAGACTTAGGTTTTAATGCTCTTCATTTTCAAGTATAGCCCTGTGTACGTATTTTGACCTTACTGCTTCCTGTAATGGAAGGGTTTTTTTAAACAAACAAACAAACAAACCCATTATGAACATAATTGTAAAGCTATTATCTTGCCCCCTTAATCTCCTGGAAGTCCTAACTTTGTTTTTAGTTACAATTCAGTTGGTATCCTAGGCAGCATGTACAGCAACAGACAAACAGTGCCTGCAGGCCTCTATATACTCTCTCATCTCATGAAAGTGGGCAACAGTGAGCAGATTCTCAATGAATTACTGAAAACTTTACAGCAAATAAGATGCGTTGAATTTTATTTTTATTCTCAACTGAAGAGTTGTAGGGAGATTTGGCAAACTTGTGGATAATTTGGAATATCCTCATTTAAAAAGTCATTATGGTTGGATTTAAAAAAAAATACTATTCAATCAAGTATAATATAGGCTGGCTTTCCAATTCTTTGTGTTGGAAGTGCAATATATAACTAACTATCCTTTTGACAAATCAGGCACCCTGCTGCCTGCCTGGATCCCTATCTGAGTCTCCCAAGGTGTTGAAATTCCTCCACTTGATGGTGGTCAGGGTTAGGGTTTTTCTTACACTGATTATATCTGGTTTGGCTAGTTGTTAGTTGGTTCCTGTTTTCTTTTTATATATTATGCCATTTTTTTAAGTTTTTAAAAGGCATAATGTGGTTGTTTTGGTTTTGGTTAATACAATACAGCTGCTATACATATAATACTCTATCACCCAGTCAATATAGTTTATTCAAATCATATGAAGTTTCACATGAAGGTAACATGGTGACTATCAACTAGATTGCTCCAGCATTTAATTAATACAACTTAAAAAAATATTTACCAAATGATATCAAATTCTGCCTTGTTTTTGTCTTGAAAAGTTTGGTTGAAGTTGAATAAAGCTGGTTATTAATTGTATTAGGAATGGTAACACATGTGGCAGAATAAATGGAATGCTTACCAAATGTTTATTTTGTCAACTATAAAATCTCTTCTAAATGAGCGTTCAACAATTCTGCCGCTTTGATAAGCACCTTTGGGACACTAAAATTTTACTATTGTTGCAGCTGTTATAACCCCCATAAGCCATTCTGCCAGACAGCACTGGCTGAAACAAGCAACGCTCAGCAATGTTCAATGGCATCCACTGATCTGTTGAGAGCAGCAGATACACCATATATGGATCTGACACTGGCACAGATCCCAAAATGCTCACGGGCTCTGCAACTTCATGAAGACAGCTCCCTTTGTGCAGCAGGCTAACAGTGAACAATTTGAAAAAAGGCAACAATATACAAGTAGAGGAGAAAGAGTTTGGTCCTGTTCACTAGCCAGGTATCTGACTGCTGATTTAGCAAAATGAATTTTGGCCTGATGATAAGAGCAGCCATGCTCACTTGTGTTTTCAAATGAAGAGAGAAATTATTGTGGTATGGTATGGTATGGTATGGTATGGTATGGTATGGTATGGTATGGTATGTTATATATAATAGTCAATGCCAATGGAGGATTTCAGAAATAACTTTCTTTGTAAACTCCTTGGCTGTTGTCTGTAATTTAATTAACTGAATGACTATGAACAAATATAGACCTCTCAAAACCCAAACAAATGATCTGAGGTATATATCAAAGAGCTAATCTTTGGTAGAAATCTCAAATTGATCTAAAATGAGGGTGTCAGCAACCTTATCTCTACTAAAGAAGGATTAATGAGCAGCAGTGACCTCATGTGCCAAAGGTATTCAAAACCACACAAGGATAAGGCACGAATCCAGCAAATACAATGTTAAGAGGTACAAGTGTCAGAACCGGTTTATTTTTATTGGAGATAACCAATTAAGAATGCCTATCTCCAAATAAAGCAGTGACTTTTCTATACAAATGTCATGAGAGTGTTTGCTGATTCAGCCGCTGGAGTATAAACTAAATAAAGGGCAGATATACCAGAAACAGCTCAAACCACAGTTGATGGGCAGCTACTCAAGGAAGTCTACCAAAGAAAGAAGTAGTAGAAATATCATTGTGAGTTCCAGATTCTGAAGCTTCACATCTCAGGAGAAGCTACATTATTATATTCAAGGAATACTTAAATTGTCTGCCCAGGAAAATAAACAGGGAATGGCCTTCTTAGTAAAAGCACTATTCTTGAACTATCCTCCTCATAGTGAGGCTTACATTTACCATCAGTCAGAAATGTTTTATAGTGATATGCAAGTTAATTATTTTTTCCCATGGAGGGCCACTGACAAATTGATTGGGAAAGAAGTTGGTGGTAATTGATATTGATAAATTTATTGTTTAATCATTAAATGCCACATAGAATTTTGAATACCTCTTAAACAGAATTAATAATTTCATGAAACGAAATTCAAATGGAGCATGTCTTACAAGTTCTACTGATAAGACTGTTAAGAACAGTAACTGATATAAAGTCTTCCTAGAACAGACCAAATGCCTAGTTAGCACCTTTTTCCCCACAGTAGCCAGCTATGAAGCCCACATGTATACATGAAGAATCAGCCATCCTGCACAGAAAGTTACTCATCAACCATATTTAGAACATGAACCAGTCACATCATTAGATACATACTGAATGGCAAGTAGGAACATGTCATGAAAATCAAAAGACTAATGACCACATTTCCAGGCTTAGACAAATAAAAACATGATAAAGCACAATTTACCAATAACCAAAGGAGCTGAATATTCATTTTCCATGCCATTCTTACTAACCTTTATTTTTACAAGTTCTATTTTATCTCATTTATAATTAGGGGACAACACCTACTGTATATATTTAAGGTATAATCTCAAATAATCATCAATATTCAAAATAATTGTTTCATTTATTCAACATGCACAAAATACATGATTTATTCCATTCTCCAAGAAATTGCAAAAATTTGATTACTGATCTTTGATGCATAGCACAAAAATAATTTACAAAGGCTATCCATGCAGGTCAATTGCCAATTAAGCAAATGAATAGTGTGAGAATTACGTATCTGTATAAATAAGTTCAATCAATGGCAGGAGGATTTGCAGAACTTGATTTTATTTTTTCATTATTTTTAACTAAATAAATCTTACATCATCAGAGAAGTTTTTCTGACCCTTCTGTATCTAGCCTACAACTTTGGTATTCCTTGTAGATTTCTCAGGTACTAGCTATACCTGATGCTGCTTTGATTCTGAGCCAATACAAAACCAGTCAGATTCCTTTAAACCATCTTTTAAACTAGTAATTCTCTGAGTATATAACTTGACCCATATAAAGATTGCATGATTAGTTCTTCATGTTCTGGTGCTTTACCTGATGTTTTTTGCTGTAAGTCAAAAACACATCGCTATTATTAAGTGTTATGTAGTTTCTCTGAAAAAGCTCCTTCCTGTCCTAAATGTTATTCCTACATTCTATTCTCAAAGCCATTTTTTTCTGCATGTCAATATTATGAAAACTGATAGAATGTGCTACCTTGTTCAGTATTAACTGCTGATGAGTATTTTGTTTCCATTGTACAAGGTAAAAGAGGTGGACTTCAATTAGAAGCACCACTTTAATGTAAAAGAAAAAGAAATCTGTTCCATGACTAGATCTTTTAATTCACTAATCACATCAGATTATTCTAAAAAGAAGGTGGAATTATCTCCGTGTATCTTACAAAATACAAAATTGTAATACGGGGTAGTGCCATTTTACACTTTCTAAACTATTCGGAAGCAGAGCCTTCCTAATACATGATAAAATTTGACATTTGCACAATGCATCTTGATTGCAAAATGCTGTTATCTTTGGCAAACAATGTAAGTATGACACTACCATAGCCATTACTCTTTGTGGAGTTTTTCTCACTAATGATTTGTTTTACCTTACTGACAATCACAGCTAGACAATACCCTGGCCCCCCCACAAAAAAAACTATTCCTGTCAGATTTAAGACATAACTGACAAACGCTAATCCAGGAGAGAGATGATGATGAATCAATTTGTAGCTCTACCTTTATATACTGTCATGGCAAAGCATTTCAGGGATGATGAAGCTGATCCAGTGATGACAATCTGAGTATTCAACAGCAAGAGCTAATCATATACTTCAGCCATCAAGCATCGCTTACCAACATATTCAGAGAGGAACACAACAAAGAATGGAGTGACCAGGTCATTAATCCCTTGTACGTAGCCGCTGGCAGGGTGTCGGATGGCCCAGATAAACAGGATTCGTTCAAAGATCTAGAGAGGAAGAAGGAAAGCCAGGTGCTTGAGTTAGCCATGCCCAAGGAAAGAGAAAGAAGGAGAAAGCCTGAACAAGAGCAGGGGAGGAAGAGGTTGTGGTAAGAGTTAGAAATGTGTAGTGACTAAAGAAATAGCCAGGCTGAGGTTCTTAGCAGCAAAAGAAGATTCAGCATACAGTGTACCTGGCTCCTGGGATGCCACATGCAGAAGCCAGCAGGAATTCAGAATTATCATAGGTGAATATTCTGCTCTGAAAAGAGCTTATCTATCTTTTTTCCATTGTCTATGTAATTAAGCACCTAGAGCAGACATGGGCAAACTACGGCCCGCGGGACACACCCGGCCCGTTGGGCTTTTTAATCTGGCCCACGGAACTAGTTCTGTCCTCACTGACAGCGGCAGCGTACCCGAGAGCGTGGCACCCTCAAGAAGCATGGCTCCCGTGGCTTCGCTGGAGGGTCGCTCTAGGGCCGCTGCTGCCTCGGTGATTGGCACGTTGCGAGTGACCTACGCGAGGCTGGGGCTGGGCACAGGATGACAACAATGAGCGTCTGCTGCCCCCGCGCCCCTCGGCCGCAGGGCTAGTCCGGAGCGCAGGGATGCTCTGCGCCCTTCCGCGCCTGCTGGGCCCCTCTCCCGCCGAAGAGGCCGCCGAGCCATCCGGGGAGGGCCGTGGGGAGCCGCCCGGCGAAGCGGGACAGGCTGCTGACACCCGCGTTTCTTTGCAGGCATGGGATACCAAACGCAGCAGCCTTGGAGAAGAAGGTAAGAGGGCAGCGGGCAGGAGCGGGGGTGAGTGGCAGGCGGGCGCGGCTCCACAGAGGCAACGCCGGCTCTTCTCCCAGCCCAGGTGCTGCTAATGGCGAAGCGCGGCTCCAGCAAGACAAGCATGCGCTCCACTTCGCCAACTAAATCCCGTGATGGAGCGCATGCTTGTCTTGCCGGAGCTGTTTTTCGCCATCAGCAGCACCTGGGCGGCGGGAGAAGAGCCAGCGTTGCTGCTGTGGAGCCGCGCGCACATGCGTGCGTGCCTGCCCCCCCCACTCCTGCCCACCGCCCTCTTACCTTCTTCTCCAGAGCTGCTGCGTTCGGCGTTCCACGCCTGCAAAGACACGTGGGGGAGGGGGGCTGCGGGAGGGGGAGCTGTGGGAGGGGGAGTAAAGGTGGGGGTGGGGGGGCTAGGGGAGGGGGAGCCCGTCATTGTGGCCCGCGAGTCAAAAAGTTTGGCTCGCGAGTCAAAAACTTTGCCCACACCTGACCTAGAGGGTTACAAGCTGAAAAGGCAAAGGAGATGCTGTTTGGGGATTACCGGGGTTTACTTCCCCCAAGGATACATATTCATGGATGGAACTCTGAGATTGTTTCAACCCAGATCTGCAGCCATTGTAAGAAAGAAGCAAGTTCTGGGAAAGATCAGATACCTTCTCAACCTTTTTAACCTTTCCCTACAAAATCAAAGTTGCTTTTTTGTTAAGAGGCAGAAAAAATATATATAGTGGCCAGTTAAGCTGTATGCCTCCTTATTTGTTCAAATATTTCAGTCAAAGGGAACAAAAGGCACCAGATTGGCAGTACTGTCATTAATGTGAACTATTGTTAAGCAAATGTTTGTATATTGAGGACCATCTTTAACCAATATCTTTCAAACAGATATTTGGGGGTCAGCAGTTTCATAACAAGTTTAATGACTATCGCGCCTACTTCAAAAGAGCAGGTAACAAAAGATTTTAAAAATACCACTACTGGACATCCTGGAGAATACAAAATGTTGGGCTAAATTCACAAGTATTCTGATGTGGATTAAGGCAGTTTCCTGTTGTTCTAATCCAACATGTCTCCTACCTGTGTTATGTAAGAGTCTGTCCAAAGTCACTATCATATATTTTGCAGATGCTCTTATATTTGTGTACATAGGAGCCCCAAAACATCCTGTCAAGTTCAATAAATCTCTTCTGCGGAATCAGTAAGGCCTGACGGACCATACAATGCAGCTCTTTGACAGAGATTTTCTAGATTCTCTTGTTTCCTTCAAATATAAGAATAGGGCTCAGACTTGAGGCCCCGATAGGTTTTCTAGTTGCACACCAGATTCAGAAACATTAACCCCAGCATGCTTCAAGTTCTCATGGTGATTTCTGTAATTGAGAGAACTGACATTCTCCAGAATATATGTTGTTCACACTTCATGAAACATTAATAATAAATGAATCGCCTCTCTGTTACATTTGCATCCACAATGACTGAATTTAGTAGACAAGCATCTGAAGTCTGCTGTTTCGAGAATACAAAATCTTGATGGAGGTATTTATTGCTAGTTGTAGGAAACTTGTTATAGCAGAACAATATAAGCAATATTTCAGGGCTCTTGGTATAAAGTCCCTGACCAAATTTTCTTTCAAGAGTCTGCACAGGTTATTTTATAACTTTCAGGATTATAACTTTCAGCAATGGCATTCAAACTAATTGTGACAGGTAGCTCTCATTAATCATACTTTGAACATGGCCGTTTGCTTTGCAGCACTACCACTTATATTAATGGTTAAATATTCTAGCTCAAAGCTTTTAAACAGTATGCACAGGCCATTGTCTGCTACAAGGAGAAAAGGGACATAAACCAGAAAACAAGCCATGACAATGTGCCTATTCATTTCAAGGCCAAAAGCACAGGACCTTGTTAGGTATTTATTTATGCTCCATAAATCTGAAGAACTGAATCAATCTATTATGATTTTAGACAGACCTTGCATTAGTAATCATAAATTCCCAAACCCAATCATTGTTGACTCCTAAATATAGAAAACCCCATCTCTGCTATACACAAGAGCTAGAAATGGATTAAGATCACTTAAACTTGACCAAAACAGCATGATTTGAAGGCATCAGTAAATAATTAGTAGAATCAGATTGGTCAAAGCTATAATAATTTATACTATATAACATGTTTAGTTATAAATATTTGGAATTCAATTAATCTATCCAGAGGTTTGCCATTTAAAACTCTACTAAGATAGTTTATGTTCTTAGGCAAGTCACCTTATTGCTACAATATGGACTTAATGCAGTTTTGCTGAGAGGACTCTTAAAAGTCAGAGATTATTCCTTCACAAAATCAATGCTTTCTGTTAAAGAGTTTCTAAAAATACTGTCTTAACTTCTACAGAGCCTTATCACTAGAGAGCATCTAGAAAGTCCACATGGACTCCTGCCTTTTACTCATAGTAACTTCCTTGACACTAATAGCATTCTCAGAAGACTTATTCTGGGTACTTATCATTGAAAGAAGGATGGAAAATGCCTAGAGAAATGAATTACTTGGTTTTCATGCCTTGGTTTTAAATTCTCTTTCAAAGGTATTTGAAATGGCATTATGTATGGTTAATTTTTCATCAGAAAAAATAATATTTCCAACTGTACTGTTCTTATTGTTCTACTAATCTTTTATTTTAGAATACTGTCTATTCTACTAATATTGTCATATTTTTCTTTTGTTCTACTGATTTGTAAGCCACTCTGGGAGTCCTTAGATAGCAGGGTATTGGGGGCTATAAACAGACAGATAATATCATAGCATTGTACCCTTGCAACTAACTAACTATAACTATGCATAAGAAAAACACTTATCCTACTTAGTGCATTCTAAAAGGTTAAAATATATGGAGAAGTTACATCTTTTTCTGTTGAAAATTTCTAATTTTATGCAATATTTGAATATATGGATTCTTATGAAAAGTCCATAATTAGACAGTACTGAAGCTACCTGGCTGCAGATTGATGTTAGTCCTGTATATTTCTTCCTGTTGATTTGTCTGCAACATCTAGTAATATATCATATATAATACAATGCCATTGTGTTACAAATTTCTTTATCCCCACAGCAATGGCTGGTAAAATAAAAGGAAACAGAATACAACATTATCCTATCATACACTTATATTAATACATATCCTTAAGAAGAAAGAGAAAGGGAACTATTTATCTGGTAGCAGTGTGCATTCTTTTATAATTTCATAAAGATTTTTGCATTTCCCAAATGGTGCGCTTAAGTAGAATATTGATAAAATATTCCTGCAAAAATAAGTGTGCTTGCATGATTAATTTATATTGCATTTTGGAAATGAAGCATATAATACTACATAGCCACCTAAGTTTTAGAGTGGAAAGAAAATACTTAAAAGTGTGATTAAAAAAAAAATCTTTCAGAAGTGCCCCTGAATAAGTACAAGGCAGTTAACCCTAGAACATTGTTTCTTGACCTCAGCAAGTTTATGATGTAGGACTTCAATTCCCAGAATTCCCCAGCCAGCTGGAAATTGAAGTTCACACATCTTAAACTGGTTGCCGTTGAGTAACAGTACTCAGAAAATCAGTAATAATTGGGCAAAACAAAAATTGCAGTACGCATCCTTGGTCACCAACATCAAGAGTTAAATGGCTTATTTAGGGAGGGAGGGAAAAAAACTTCTCACCTCTTGAACTAATGGTTGCTGGAACAGAGGGATGAGGGGATTTGTCCGTGGAATGTCTATATGGATCTGAAAATGATTTTTAATAAAATAAAAAGAAATTAAAGACTGCAAATAAATCTTGCAATCTGCAAATACAAGGCAATATTTCCATGGCCTAATCTAAACAAAAGATAGAATTATGTCACTGATTCACAGAGGATCAACATTATAGCCTGTTCTTACTCATCCATCTAAACAGAGCTGATGACTCAAGGATATATATTAATGATCCAGCACAAATATGCAAGCCTTGCAGGAATAATCCCTTCAAAAGGCTACCCTAAAAAACCTAGGTAATTTTCCCACAGTAATGGCTGGCTCAGGAATTCTGGAAGTTGAAGTCCACGAGTCATGAAGGAGCCGTAATTGCCTACCCCTGTCCTAGAGCAAGGTGTGTTGGAGACTAGACCTCCCCTCCCCTCCCCTCTCCTCCCTTCAAGCATGCTTAAAATTGTGGATTTCCCCAAAAGCACTGACCTGCAAGCAAGTTCTTGGAGAATGAACAGAGTTTCTTGTGCATGCATATGTTTATGTGTCTGCTGGGTATATGTATGTATATCTGGAATATATGACATATCGCTGAAAGGCAAAAATGCTATCTATTCTTGTTCTAGGGTCATTAGTCAAGATCACTTTTATGTCTGCTGATTTTGACAATGAATAACACCTTGGAAGTGTATATTAATATCTAGTATATTATTACCAATGTTAATTTGGGACTCTGGAATGGGAAGATCCATTCAATTACAAAACTGAGTGACTTGCCAAGAAACTGTCTCAGCCAATCTATCTCACACGACTATTGTTCTGCAGGTAAATTCCCTCATTTTCCAAAAACATGCTTTGGAGCTCAGAAAAGGTGGGAACATAAATGCAAAGCATTATAACTAAACAAACAATAGTCAGAACTACATGTAAATCGGTAAGGGGGCAACCTCAATCTAGAGATTAGAAGCCTGAGTACCTGCCGATAGGTATCTTGATGGTGCTCTTCATTTCTGGAGTCATAATACTGTTCAATGAAGCCAAAATACTCTTCTCGTTTTCGTTGTAAAGTCAGCTTCCTTCGTTCCATACTGGCAGGGAGATAACCCTATAGAAGACAAAACCTGTCAAGTCAAATTTATTCCACTGTGTTCCACATTCCTATCCAATTTTCACTCCAATTTGCCCAATGCTAGCCCACAAGAACCTATTTTAGGAAAGGATTTAGGATATAGGATTTAACAAGAGTCCAACAAAAACTTATAGAACCAAAAGTTTGAAAAATGCAGCTTCTTCTAATCAAGTTCTCCTTTGGGGGATGAAACTTCAGCTATCAACATTTTTCCTTGCATTAAATGCTTAAAAGCATTGGAGACAGACTTACTTTGGAATCTACAATTCCAGCATCAGATAAAGATTTCTTGGGAATAAGGCTTTTTTGGAGGTCAGAAATATTGTTGTCATGTAACTTCTCTCATTTTCTACAGAGACTGACTTGGGAATTCATTGATATTTCTTGCTTTTTCATGGCATAACTAACATAACATATGGGCTATTTTTATTTCTAAATCAGTTTTTACAAACCTAAGCATAAAATGTACTGTTCTCCCATGCTACAGTGTCATATTCCACTCAAGAGATCTCAGGCAGCTTGGTTAAGAAAGACTTGGGCTAAAAATCCAACCAGGAGCTGTGTTTGCCTGGAGCCCAGTTATGCATCTTGGATACATTTTCATTATGCAGATGACACAAGTTGTCCTAGGTCAGAGGATGCAGCACTCACTGATAAAAGTCGCCAAGTCACAGGACGAACCTCTCTGGGGACACCAGGCCAGCTGCATTTCCTCAATTCATCTGCAAAGGGATAATAGTGAATTTATTTGTATTAATTTTTTGGCATTTTTAAAGATGGCAGAAATAATATAAACCCCCCCCCCCCCAACCGGGGGTAAATAACTTGCTGCTTAGATATGTACAGCAACAGTGACTATGTTTCTTTATTTGAATTCTTTGAAATTTAAAAATGGGTTTAAAATACGGAAATAAAATAATAAATCAAATATAATCATTGGGACTCTGTATAGATCTACAACTGTACTGCTTTCGTCCTCATACAATCATTGCTTGATCTCCTCCAAGACTATCACATTAACATTCTTGGCTAGCTTGGCTAGGGATGATCTCACACTGTTACACAAGGACATTAATGATGACCTAAACATACCTGCACCACAATGGGAGGAATGTGATTGTTTATTTATTTATTATTTATTTATTTATTTATTTATTTAATTTATATACCCCCCCCTCTCCCAAAGGGACTCGGGGCAGTGTACAGCCATTAAAAACATACAAGGTAATTAAAATCCAATTAAAACAATTAGATTAAGGCCAGTTAATTTAAAAACAGTTAAGAAATTTAAAAATGCATTTAAACAAAAAAATAATTTAAACAAATTATTTATAGAAACCACAAAAGTTCTTGGGGTACTTTTATCATCCCAACACCTGGACTCACCTAGATCTGTGTTTTGGCTGGACAGAAGCTGCCGGAATTTTTCCAAGCGAGTTTTCTCACGCACTGTCATGGGAGGAGCCCCAGAAGCATTTTGGTCAGAGATGCGAGCGACGAGTGGAATGATGGGTCGGAGTGGGAGGGATTGCTGTTTGTGGAGAGGGTTGCGCGTACAGGCATCCTCTAAAAGAGTTTAAAGAGATCCATCAGGAATATACTGGACAGCAGCAAACACTGGAGCTTCCAGAATCCATTGTTTTCTTCATGCCTCCAGAATCTCCAATTCCAGGAAGGCTTCCACACCTTTAAACACACACATGGCAAGAAAAGTCTCCACACCCGTGAATTTGCTCTCCCATCACTGAATGATGGCAGAAACTTCACATGTTGAACTGTTTCCTGCCATGCTGTTATTAAAAAGATATGCAAAGAACTTGAGGATTAGTCAAGATAAACCATGAACTGATCCACTCCTGCGGCCCAAGCTATCAAACTATTCTGCTTCATTCATCACCAAGAACCCCTGCACAGCGATACCCTGATATTTTATAATTTTCACTATGCTTGACATAAGGAAGTGCAGAGATCCAATGATTGTAATGGTAAAAGTAGAATGTTGTATTGTAAGCAGTTTAGATGGATGGCTCTTAAACCACTTTCACTGATGTCAAGATTACCTGTCCTGTCTATCAACATTATATAATGCCAATGTCCTCTCAGCTCTTCTTCCATCACCTCCCACCTGTTCAATCCCTTCCATCTGTTTCCAGATTTCAGGCTCTTTCATTCCTTCTTCCTTCAGCATGCTAAACAACAAAACCAATAGCACAGAAGAGGAAGCACCACACCTCAAAAGCAATCTACCACCCCAACTTCCTTCATACTTCTATGCTAAAAAGCCAAACAATTTCCAGAAAGGAAATAGAACGTGGCGTGGGCTTTGATGCCATCTGGTGGTACCTCTGCAATCAGATGGCTAATTTTTCAAAGCCCAGAAAGCAGAATGTACTTTGTTTATTGCAGTATGCAAGGTAAGGCATGCATTATTTTAATTGTAGGATTAATATTAGGCATGTACAATTTCCACCTTGAGGATGCCATTAGGCTTTATGGCAGAACCCATTTCAAGGAGAATTTCAGGGACCGTGCAGGGTGAAATGGGTATCTCTAGAGTATCTGTAAAGATTAAGGTACTGAATTTATTCTCTAATCTTCCCTAAAGTCCAAAGCCACCAAAGAAACTGTCATAACATTTTGGCCATTTTGGGAGTGGAACACAAAAAGAACTCTGGCAGGCTGCAGGCTGACTTCAGGCTGTTCAATTTACAATCACATCTCACATGCAATATCAAGATTTTGTGGTCAAAACTCTATGTTCTTCCCAAAAGTTTCTAATACTTTTTGCGTACCAGTTCGCTAACCCAAAGGCCTTTATCTACAGAAAGAGCAGGTTCATTCTCCCTCACCCTCCTATAATCATGTGATGACTATGCTTGATAGCAGTTAGTAAGAATGACTAACAGATACACTAACCGCTGCCCAGAAGAGCATATCAGAACTATGTGTGCTCTGCAAAAGAATGTACTTTGAAAATACACCATTATAATTTCACTGGCAAGAAAAGCCAAGGTCTACCAACCAGATCCCGGGATACACCTTGTCTAGTACCCAAATATGTTGCAACCATGTCCATAAATAAACATGAGGCTCAAGAACATGTTTATATATCTGCATCAATGTATTCTGTTCCTTCTAAATATGGGACAATATAAAGTTAAGAAAAAGCATGAAAGTATTGTTTCCTGGGATATTGTATTTAGCTAGTCACCAGCTTTCAGGTTTTCATCAGGAATGAACCACACATATAAAAGGCTATTTCTTCATTCATAAGGGAAAAAAATGCATTTATTGGCTAAAACAGATGGAAGGTTTTGAGAATATTCCATTCTGCATTTGCCTACAAATACAGCATTTGTACAGAACTGCAAAATTCACTCTCACAAATTTGATGGGATATAGTAATACACTGCAAAAAAAAAAAAGAAAAAAGCCAAGAGCCACAAGCAACGTACCAGGTCCTTTGGATAGCTGGGCCTCACTATTGGATTTGATGACTTTACAATTGATTGGTGTGTCACTGAGAGCTGCCTGGGGCCACTCAGGTTTCATACGCAGTCTGCTGTGATTTTCCAGGACTTGTGCTGCTGTGGCCTTGGCCACTTTAGAGTTCAATGTTTGGAAAGATGAGAAATCTTCATCTTCATCATCCCCAATGTCCCAAGCATCACTAGTGTCCCGAGCAAACTCATGAAAACTGCTGGCCTTCTTATTTTTCATAGATAGCGTATTGATCTTGGAGCGCTCCTTGATGAAGCTAAAAAAAAGTAAAGTGACACACTGTATTGAGAATTACACTCAGTTTTGATATACAAAATTTCCTTGCCTACGATAATCTTTCATCATCATTTTCATTTAATGTATCAGTTGCTCTCCCTCCATCCCACTGTTCCCTCTCTTCCCTTTCAGTGAGCCAAAGAACAAAGAATGGAAAATAATGTTTGGCAATTTCTACCAATTACAAATGTCAAATTCTAAGCCAGAACTTTATAGATTTAGGCAGAAATATTTTGCTTCTTGCCTGCTCAGTCCATGATGTAAAGGGCGGTCCATGAAACATCCTGTATGGTAAGCAAAGTAAAACTCTGGTTTTATGTTATATAAGTAGAATACTAAAGAAATATAACCCATGCATATATAAGACGTGTGGAAATAAAAATTTTAATATACTATTGCCCAAATTAACATGTATATTGAATAAAGACACAATTAATCCCTTTGTTTGAACAACACTGTTATCTTGCACTTGCTTTTTTTCAGTTATATGAATTATGATCCTAGCATCAAAGAACCCAGGATAAAGTCTTTGTCTATTCAGGCCAAGAAACATAAAGGAATTCCAAGAAAGTAAGACAGATGAAATGGAATTTAAAATGCGAAAAAAAAAAAAAAAAAAAAAAGGAATGTCTTAAGAATACATCAGGAATCCCTACCAATAATCCAAAGCTAATGATGGTACTGAACCCCCATTAGTTCCACTGGTCTTTGCTTTAAAAAAAAGAGGAGGCAGAGGGACCTCATATGTAATTTTTCAGTCATAAATTTAAAACAAAATGATGTTAACTAAACTGACAAGTGTAAGTAAATTCTAAATAGTTGCATGATAATCCAGAAATCCGATGTCAATAACAGTAACAAATAAAAGACCACATTTAGCCGATCACTGTACATAGACCAACATAAAAAGGGAACATATCACTGACACCGATTTCTAGGTACAGTGTTTCTCAACTAGCTAGCATTGCTGGCTGGGGAGTTCTGGGAACTGAAGATTACCTGTCTTCAACAGGCCAGGGTTAAGAAATATTGCTCTAAGAAGATAACAATGGCTGTACCCCCTGAGATTCTCAACTGTCTTTCCTCACTCTAGGCTTTATTATTTAAGAACTAAAACGAATGTGTTAAATCCACAGCCTAGTGTGAGAAGGTTATGCATATTGTCTTCATTGAAAATTCCAAAACAAAAATGGTTAAATCCCTTGTTTAAAATATACATTTTAGTAAGAACTTTTCATCCAATAGAAGATAAATCCAAAGGAAAAGAGAAGCATTACAAGAACCAAAAGTAAGAAAAAAGAAAGAGAAACAAAAGTGAAGAAATAAATGACTTCTGATCTTTTCAACACTTATTTATAAATTTATTATTCTTCTTCCCACATGAATGGTACACTAATTGCATATATAGATATATAGCTCTATATTTTCATCATTCATATTTAGTTTACTTTATTGTCATTTCACCTCATACAACGAAATAAAATGCCATCTTCAGTGTACATTCTGACCACAAAATAAAACATAGACACACGTCCTTCACATTTATATAATTGAAAACCCCTGATATTGCATTAATATTGCTCTATACAGTAGAATTCAATATGGTCACTGCTCTGGGATAGAAGCTATTTTTTCAGCTTATTTGTCCTTGTTTTTATTATCAAGAACCATCTGCTAGATGGTAATAGTTCAAAAAAAGGGTGCCCAGGATGAGATGGATCTTTAAAAATGTTTTGAACTTTCTTAAGGTACTGGTAGTAATATAGTAATGAATAATGTATATAGACTAAATTCAGTGACTCCAATACAACCATTTCAACATTCAGCAGTTAATATTCTTGAAATAATCATTCTTATCCTGATTGACACTGATTGGCCTATGCATGTCTTTGGCCTTCTTACATCCGATCTGTCTTTTTCCCTTTACAAAGATTCTGAAGTAACCGAAGAAGTGATAAGGATTTATAATAGATGACTTAATGTTATATAGCCCATAATATAAATGCAATAGGTTAAGTGATATCAGTGTGAATGAATATAGCTTAAGGATAGCCAAAAGTAAAAAAAAAATCTCAAAAGTAAATTAGCATAGAATTTATATATTTATGAAATGAATATTTCACATTTCTTCATAAAATCATATTCACTATTTAAATATGACACCTCTTTAACAACCTAGTTAATGCTTAATTCATTGAAACTTAAATACTAATTCAAGTTGAAATTTTGCAGGTTTTCCCCTTTTCGCTGTTATGCTTGTAAAAACTCAGCCTCTTCTTGCCAAATAAAACAAAGGATAAGAAAACTTTTCCAGGGGAAATGCTCCTCTTACAAAAAGTCCCCATACACCTGTTTATCTACAAATTGCCAAACTTCATCCCCTCAAAAGAAACTACTAGATTTGAAAAGTTGATGTTAAACAACAATCAAGTAATAACAGTATAGCTTTCCAATCATGATAATTAATGGAGACATAATACCCCGTATTTCCAAAATTAGGATCAACACCTGGAACCAAATTGAATCAGGTATCCCTGAAACAGACCAAGTAGAATTGGACTGCTTCTAAATGTCTAAATCAATATTTCAATCAAATATTTTGATCAGTCTAATACACCCCTTTACATTCATCATATTACTTGCATATAGGAAAGATCATGTAAACCAGACTGGCATTAAAACTGCACTACATGTGTCATTGCCTTTTTGAAATCCCACCTGTTCGTCTCCCTTTACAAATTAGCATACATGTTCAATTTTATAAACTATTTATTTCCTGACTCAGTGAGGGCAATGATTGTGAAGATGTCATCCCATAATGATTTAATAGTTAAGCCATCAGTTCGCTATATGTCCTCCGCTTAATGGCCAATAGTTTTTTCAAGGAAGCAAAATATAAACCTCAAAGGAGTACTAATGGTTCAAATATAGTATCCAAGTACTTCAGTAGAACATCATCAATCAAGGTAATATGTTTTCCTAATGTAAAAATGCTTTCTCATAGAAGAGATAGAATAATTTGCCATTTTTACTACATACAGGTAGTCCTTATTTTACAGCCATTTGGTTAGTGACTGTTCAAAGCTACAATGGCAAAGTAACTGATGACAGTTTTTCCACGGTTGCGACCGTTGCAGCATCCCTATGGACACATGATCAAAATTTGGGTGCTTGACAACTGGCATGTATTTATGACAGTTGCATTGTTCAGGGCTCATGTAATCACAACATGAAATCTACCCAGCTGACTTCTGACACGCAAAGTCAATGGGGGAAGCAAAATTCAATTAACAACTGCAGTGATTTGCTGAAAAATGGTGGCAAAAAAGGTTGTAAAATGAGACAAAAGCACTAAGAAGTATGGTACTTACTTTTTTGTGAGCCGTGGGTCCAGTGGAGGATGCTGAGCTCCATAAACAGGTTGAATACTATAAAAGAGACAAGACACACAACCAATATTAGATGTATATTCTGCCTTTCCTTCAACAGTTCAAGGCAACCTCAATTTTCTTCTATAACAATGTTTCTATGAGATAGAATCAGCTGAGCGATTGGTCTGGCCCAAAGTAATCCAGTACGCTTTGATAGCTGAAGGTGAATCTGAATTTGGGTCTTCCTTGCACTAATGCAACCTCCGGCACTGGCTTTGAAAATAACCATACAGTACTTCAATAACCACAGAAACAACTTCAGCATCCTCAATGTTTCATAATAATTCAGAGTTGGAGGGTAGTTCTTTTAAGAGGAGGACAGATACTTCTTTTGAACTGCTTTGGTAATATGAGATTAAGAGTGAGGTTGTGAAAAGTGAAGTGTTAACTGCAGAACAAGTCTTCAACTCCAGTCATAATATTAGAATAGCTGGGTTTGGTGCTTTATAGCAACTAATGTATGAATCTTGCCTTTTGATATTAGAACTACCGTATTACAGAAATAGTTTAAAGAATTTAAAAAATGGCTTTGTTTACATGAGAACCAGACCATTATGGCTTATTTAGTAAACCAACCCCACACAAATAAAAAAACTAGTATATACAGTAAAAGAAAAATGGTAGCCTAATTTGATAATTAAGCAATCAGAAAGGGATTCTACTGGCCTCCCCAAGGGGGGTGGGAGCCAGATCTTAACTACTTTTTTAAGGCAAAAGAATTTGGGTCTGTCTGTTGTATATTGGAAGGTGGGACTGTTCCAGAGAATATAGACAGTCATAAAAAATAGACAGGCAAATCCTGTGAGATGGGAAAGTTTAAAAGAAGGAACTTGGAGCATGCTCTCCCTATGGGATGACAGATATTCTCAGGAGAAGACACTCCTGCAACTAACTCAGCATCTTGAATCACAACCAGGAGCCTATTAGGAGTAAGTGCAGCATATGGAATAGTGATATGGGCGAAATGACTACCAGTGCTGCTGCAATTGAAACTTCCAGATGGTCTTCAAGAGCAGTCTATATGTTGCAGTAGTCTAACTGGGAGGTGACTAAAGTGAGTGAGCATGAACAAGGGCTCCCAGTCATGGAATGAATGCAACTGCTGCATAAGACATAGTTGTGCAAAAAAGCCCTCTGGGCCAGGGGTCTCCAACCTTGGTAACTTTAAGATTTATGGACTTCAACTCCCAGAATTTCTCAGCAATTCCCAATCCCCTCAGCAAAGCTGGCTGAAGAATTCTGGGAGTTGAAGTCCAAAAATTCTTAAAGTTGCCAAGGTTGGAGACCCCTGCCCTGGGCTACTGCTGCTACCTGCTCTTAGGGCAAGAGTTTGAGTCCAGAAAGATCTCCAGATTGCACATCAAGTCTGAATGGGGCATTGTCAACCCAGTCTAGAATAAAAGATGGAAACATTCAGATATCCAGAATCACTGCCATGGAAGGATTCAGGCACACCCTATGTTTCTCTACCCAGATCCTCAACAGTTGACAGTTTCACTTGGATAGGGCCAGAGATATACAATTGAGTATCATAAATGTAAGCCTCCGCCCCCACAGGTTTAGTTTATTTTATCTAGAGCTTAACACACTGAAACAGAGGAGTATAATAACAAAACTATGCAGAATTTTAAGGATCTATTCAGTAAATATGTTTAATAAAGCTATCCAGCTAAAGAAAAAGCAGTAACAGAATTGACAATCCATTGTAAACACCTCTCTTTACTTGGTGCCAAGAAGTCATGTGAAAGTGATTTCCCATTTTAATAAGCAACACTTCGCTATTTTCCACAACATTTTGGTCCAAATCAAAATAGCTCGTCTATCTCTTTTAGTAGATTTAACAGAAGCCAGCTGACAGAGCTCTATGTATGCCAAGTTATTTTTTTTCCTGCCTAGTCTGGAACTAGCTGCCTGATGGGGAACAAATCATATGCTCATTTTTTTTCTAGCCCATACATAACATGTATACAAAATTGCAAATTATGTCTATTATAAACAATTTATGCACATTCACATTACACAGCTCTAAGAAGAGTAAGATAACCATGTTTGGAAATCCAGTATAAACTATTATCTGATAAAAATTATCATACTTCAGGGCTTCATAAAATAATCAAGGGGAAACCTTGCACTCCCTTCTGCTGGTGTGAGATATCACAGTATTGATGATGTTGCAAAGTACTCACATCAAAAATGGAAGTTTATATTTACTGGTTGGCTCAGGTTCAAGTTGGCTCATTTGCCTTCCTCAAACCAGTTTAGCTGGTTGAGTCAACTTTACTGTTTAAAGCACCTATAGATGAAAGCTGTTTCACAGAAAGACAGAACATGCAAGCAGGATGTGGCGTTGTGATAAGACATTCAAAACAAAAAGCTGCTACTGCACTTACAAAAATATTTCTTTCTTTTCAAACACACATATTATACAACATTTGTCTGCAATGTTCCTAGACTTCTGAATTGTCCAAATATTCTGACAGCCAGAGAAGCTAGAGTAATAAAGATAGTAATAAGAATTACCTACTTGGGAAGAATTTAAAGCTAGCAAAGCATTCCAGACATCTTACAGTGGTCAAGATGAGGTTAGAGGACCAGTCTATGAACTATACAAATTTTGCCCCAAATTGCTATCCATGAAGACTGCTTATTAGTTTCCCTACACTTTTCTCAATGGCATATTTATTTCTAATTTTGTCAATTCATTATTTCTTAATTCCTTTAAGATTGCAAAAAAAAAAGTGCAGCTTTCTCAGATTTAATTAGTAGTAAAAGGGAGCGATCTAATCAGATCTCACAATCTAAATGATATAATTAAGGAGAAAATATTGGAATATTCTAAAATTTTGAAATATTGGAAAATATCCCATTGCTGATGCTCAAGTTTCTCTACACCCAAGATAGTAAAAGAGGAAGTTAAGAAGATGCTCAAGAATATGATCTTACATGTGAAAAGTACTGAAAGTTTATGCCCGCATAAATTTTAACAAGAGCCCAAACTTTGCTAGAAAGACATTAGTTTGAAGAAACCTACAGTATATTTGTTCAGCACTTCTTACACCTAGGGCTTACAGGAGGAGAAAGTGAAGTAGGGGACAAAAATTCTTCTTAACTCCTTATGATTCAAATATTAGAGCTTCCCACTTAAGTTTTATGGGTGAGGGGCTGGTTGCATCTTTAAAAATGGAATAATTCTAAGAAAATTGACAATTCCAGTCTTCTGCTCCAGCCTTGTATTATGGAAGTTCTCCGAAGGATTTTCTGGGCTTAGGATAGGGAAAAGTTTTCTAATCATTGCTCTACATTAGTTCGTATTAAGCATGGTTGATTAATTCGGGTTTTTATTTCAAGTTTAACCGGAACTCTCCGCAAAAACTATTGGCCTAGTAAGCATTACACCTACAGTAGATGCAAACCGATCAGCCCACACGCCAATGAAGACGCGGGCGGCTTTTCACTTTTTCGGGAAAAGCGGCACGCTCTGCACCTGTCTCAGGCGCTATCTCGACTGACTCCCTAACCACCAACCCGGCCCGGCAAGGCAGAGGTGACCAGGGCATCATATTGCCGGAGGCGGGTTTGGAACCTGAGAACCGATCAAATTAGTTGCTCCGCCACTTTTGATTAAAAGACCGGGCGGGTCACATCTCCGAGTGGCAAAAAGGGGACAGAACTGCAGGATGCTGCAGACGAAGAGAGGCAGCCCCACGGCTGGAAAGATCCAACTCTTGCCCTCGATGCCAGGCAAGGGGAAATCCTCTGCTTCAGATCACCTCCAGGGTTCTCCCACTTCCCTCTTCCCCTCCTCCTCCATCCACAGGAGCGACCGATTGAAGCAACTATTCGCTTCAGACCAGAGAGACTCGATCCTTCCCCGCACTTCCGAGAAATGAAGGGCCCCAAAAACTAGGAGCCAAGCCGGCTTCGCTAAGTCAACCTCTGCTCCCCGGGGAACAAATCATCGGTCGGCATCGATGCCAGGACCGAGCCTCCTTTACTCACCTGCCCGGTAGCTTCGCGCTCCGTTTCCAGAACTGCTTGTTGCTTTCCGCAGCCATGCCTCTGGCAGAGGCCGAGACCCTCGCTGGCCCGATAGCGAGAGGGGGCAACCCGGAGCGATGGGGCCCGAATCCTCCGGCCGAGACCGTTTCACCTCTTCCTTCCCGGGGTCCCTTTGCCAGTCCCCAGAGCCGCCATCTTGGATTCGGGCGGGTAGAATGCACCCATTGGCTGTTGGACGGATAATCCCCAAAGTTTGACCAATCCTGAGTCCCATCAGTAGAGCCACGTGAAGCACGAAGGGAAGATGAAAAACCCAAAACGGAGGAATCAGAAACCTGCCAGAGAATGAGAGGCGGGACAAGAGATCACAAGCGATAAGGGGGCGGGGGGAGCATGGAAGGGGACGCGGGGGGGCGAGTCACATGCGCTCCAGAGAAGGAGAAGCGGGAAAGGCGGTTTAACTGTCAAAACCAGGCGCGGGAAGAGAAGAGTTGTGTATAAAACAGGTTCACCGTAAGTCGCTCCAAGAAGGTATCGAGTTGAATATTCAGGAAGTGCTTTGAGGGTTTTTTTTTAAAGAAAGAACGAAAAAGCGCCGATTGTTTGGCCATATAGTCGCATTTGAATATGCAATATACAGCTTGAAATTCATTTTCCCCTGGCGCTTTGAAACTTAAAGATAAACAGTTCATCAAATTAAATAAAAATATAAATACAAATGGGGTGGAAAGTTTACAGTAATTCATGTTTTGATATGTGGATGGATGGATAAATATTGTAGATGGATAGATAGACAGACATTTTTCTCAGTTCAATCATATTCAATTTCTGGAGACACCCTGCAGTTTTCTTGGCAACATATTTTTTCAGAAATGGTTTGTCATTGCCTGATTCCTAGGACTGAGAAAAAGTGACTGGATAAAGATCACCTAAGTGGTTTAGTGCATAGAGCAGGATTAGAGTTAAGGACTCACAGTTTCAAGTTTAATGCCTTAATCACTATGGGTAATCTTCGATTTACTGTGTGAACATGCAATTGAGCATGAAATTTTGCTCGTAAATTGTGACTGTTAAGTGGGTTGCCAGTGACCATGCCTAATTTTACAACTATTTTTGAGGTGGTTATTAAGCCAACTGGCTTAATGGGACATTTTTTTGCAGGAAATCAGAAGTAAGTAAATTCTGGTTTCCGTCTAAAATATCATAAATTGCAGTCGTGATGGGTGCTGCAAAAGGCCATGAATGCAAACCAGTTGTGTCTGCTGGGATTGGTGGCCATTGGAACTTTGAATCTGGGTTATAAATAGTTTTTTCATACTTTTGAATGGTTGCTAAGCAACTGGACTTGAGGATTACCTGTACATCAAACTGGCGCTAGTCCATTATATAACTCAGTTGTTCATCTCCACCCCAAACCACCCCAATGAGGCCGTTGAAGTGATGGGC
>JAEANM010000782.1:0-32291 GCA_017656035.1 Myanophis thanlyinensis
CCCGCGGTTGCGTAAGCATTTCACTGCATATCGTACCATGTACGACTGTGTATGTGACCAATAAATTTGAAATTGAATTGAAAATATATATGATATAGTTGGACCCATGAAAAAAAAGGCAGAGAAAATCATTAAGCAAATTAAAAAAAATGTTTTGGCAACAAAAGAAAAGTGTTATACAAGGGGCTTCAGTCAGATGCTGGATCACTTGAAATGACAATGAAACAATTTGATATGAAACTAAAGCAAGGAAATGCTAGAAGAGATATTTTAAACTTGTATGGCATTGTAATGATATGTCAAAGAATAGAAATTGAAATAATTATTAAAAATCTGATAGAAAGCCATGAATGCGGAGACAGTATTTAAAAATGATAAAGCTACAGGTATAGGTATATAACTGAAGAAATACTAAAATATGGTCCTGGAACTTTTTGAAGTGTCTAAACTGCTTATTGGATATAAATTGCTGCACCTATGCCTGACAATTGAATAATGTCATTATTGTCCCCATTTATAAAGGAAAAAAGGGGGAATGGAAAAAAACCCCCAGAGATAATAGTTTATTATGTACCTGGCAAGGGAGAATTATGATAAAAACATCTTCAGTAATTACCATTACAAAATCTCTCAGTCACTATTAGATCTAATCCCATCAGTTTGGATGAGTAATTAGGATTTTAGGCAAGTGAAAATGGTTGTGCATAAGTATATGGTTCTATCGTAATTTGAAAGTGAGAGCTAGATCAGAAAAATCAAAAGTACGTTGAATGCAGGGGGAAATGGGTTATTTTAGAAATATGTATGGTAAAACAAAAAAGTTGACTTTAAAGAGCAACGTGCAATATATGATGTGTGGACATGATAGAACCAGCAATACATTCCAAAGATATAAAGGTATAAACAGTGGTGGGATTCAAATAATTTAACAACTGGTTCTTTGCCCTAATGACCAGCTGAACCAGCAGTTCTCTGAATTGTTTAGAAAATTAACAACCTGTTCCAGCAAATAGGCATGAACTGGTTGAATCCCATCTGTGGGTATAGAGAAACATAGGAAAAGATGTTAGTGTAAACTAGATTAAATTCTATTTTTGTGTTTTCTTTTATGCTTTTAAATTTGTTTACCCATTCTTCATTTCTCCTTTTCTGAACTGAGCATTATGCAGTTTAATGCTGAAGTGAATGCATCATTCATAATTTGGCAGGCTAGTAGAAGCATGAATATGTTCGTGATAGGTTTGCTACTATAAATTACTATATGTCTATGTGTGCATCATCTGTAAGTGTTTTTTAACTCATTTTTAAAAACTTGGACTTGTTTTTATGGAAGCAGATAGTTTCTGGTTGCTGCTTATGATATGCTGCTATGATTTTACATTGTTTACGTGGGAGCCCATATTTTACCCTTCTTATGTTTTTCAGTAAACTCGTTTAATCTGTGCCACATGGGATTATGGCTCTAACATACAATGGTAAAAATGCCTTTGTTGGACAAAGATATACCATATCTATGAAACAGTAGTTATTATTAAATGCACGTAGTAGTATATGGAGATCGGATGTAAAATAAATGGGTATATGTAACCATAAATCTAGCTGTTTTGCATTCCTGATTCAGACTTGCCTAGAATGACAAAAATTTCTCTCCTGATCATAATTCCATGTCCAGAGAATGATAAACTTTTATTTTCCCCAACTAACTCAGAGAGTGTCTTACTCAAGCTCTCTGTTGTTGTGACAGATGGGATGGCACAGATCTCACATTCCTGTTGGTGATTGGAAGTAGCAAAGGAAACATCACTCTTTTTGCTTCTGACTATCTCATCAGGGGAAAGTGCTGATGCACTAGAATTAATGTGGCATTTGATTTAGGAAGCAACATTTCTAATCATTAAATATAACTCTCAGAGTCAATCTGGTTGAACATTTATAGGTAAACATTTCATCCTAATTTTTCTAAAAAATCTGAAATCAATTTCAATGGGAGGCATCTGTCTTTGGTAGGAGATAAAATAGACCTTAGCTTTCAAATACAAGTACAGGTTCAATACAAAATGAAGAAAAATGAACAAATTGGACATAGTTTAAAATTGTTATTTTTATAATTTCCCAGTAATAAATATAGGCTAATATGGAATACGAGAAATACATATTATCACATTACATGCTGTTGAATGAATTGGGCTTCAAAAATTTCAGGGGAAAGCTCTTTATAATTTAATTATATGTAAACTTGATACAGTTGCTCAAATCTTGGATGTTGTGTATGCCTTAAACTGATTATGAAGCTATTCAAATTTGGGTTTCTTACTCTCTTACTTTATCTGAATATGGATCTACTAACAGGTTTCAAGATAATCTTCTTTCTGCAGTACCTAACGTCGGTGAAAGAGATGCTGGATTATTTCTTTTTCCTAATTACAGGCACCATCTCTCAGCACAGTCCTGCCGGTCCCTTTTAAATAAATGCGGTAGGAGATACTGCGAAAGAAATCCCAGCTAGGTGGCAGCATCGAATTGATACCGATACAGAAAGTTAAACGAGGCGCTTCCGATCTGATGCTAAACATCAGACTTATTATATATGTTTTATTGTATTTATTTACTTACTTATTAAACATAAGTAAGTCTAATGTCTAGCGCATATGACTCCGGGCGGCGTACATAATTAAAATACAAAGCTGAACAATGTGGAGAAGTCAAACACAACCATTAAAACCAGTTAAAATAAATTAAAAACTATATTATTTTATTATTCACACACACTCACACAATATTAGGATCCTAGCTATGTGCAAGCAGGCACCAATGGTTGCAAACGAAGCTCAGCCCCAAGCAAAAATCTAAAATCATTTTCGACAGGAAATCTATCTTCGCGGACGAGATAAAACAAAGCTTAACTCTCAAATACAAATACATGTTCGGTACAAAACAAAACAAAAAATATATAAACAAACTGTGTTTAAACATAACAGAGTGCGATCCCTTTCCGCAGAAACCTATTTCGTTCGCCTTTTCCGATCGGCGTTACTTTTAACCGCGAAGAATTTAGGTCTTCGCGAGCCACCGTCTGAGTCTTGCTGATCACGTGGCCTCGGATCAGCTGATTGATTCGAGGCTGCTGAAGAGGCTGCGGTCGGCAAAATGGAAGGGGCGCTGGAGACGCATTTGGAAGAAACGTAAGTTAAGGATGGCGCTCCTGCCTCTCTCTCTCTCTCTCTCTCTCTCTTTTTAAGAAGGGCACCCGGCCTGTGGTTGGGACGGAGGATAGTTTCTTCTCTGGCCGGTTGTCTCCTGCTTGGGCGTTGGGTTGGACTAAGACTTTTGTGGACTTCAACTCCCAGAATTCCTTAGCCAGCAAGCTGGTTGAGGAATTCTGGGAGTTGAAGTCCACAAGTCTTAAAGTTGCCAAGGTTGGAGATCCCTGGACTAGATGACCTACAAAGTCCTTTCCGTTTATCTGTAATTATTTAACTCTCACCAATTCCGTCTCCATTTTCCTTAGTATGAAGAATCCCTCCATTGCGGGAGTCCTCTGCACCGATTCTCAGGGACTAAATTTGGGCTGTAAGTAGACACTTTACGGGGTCGGAGGCTGCATTCTCACCCGGCCAAAAGCTCTGCGCTTATTCCAAATCCTCCTCCTCCTTTCTTTGTTTTTAAATACTTTACTCCCGGTGCCATTTCAAATGCTGCGGTTGTCATGCTGCGCATGTTTCAGCATGCCCTGTGCTTCTCAGTTGTTGCTTTATTTTGAATTTCGGATAAAACGTTATACAACAGTGCTTCCTCCCCCCCCCCCAAACTACTTTTTGAGAAGTTGTTTCCTGATATTTAGTAACCTGGTTATTAAGCAAATCTGGCTTTCCTATTGACTTTGTCTGTCAGGAGGTTGCAAAAAGTGATCACATGACTCCGAGATACAGCAACCAGTCATAAATATGAACCAAGTGCCAGTCTTCTGAATTTTGATACCATGACCATGGGGATACTGCAAAGGTTGTAACTTTGAAAAATGGTCATAAGTCACTTCATTCAATGCCATTGTAACTTTGAGCAATCAATAAATGAACTGTTGTAAGTCGAGAACTACCTGTACTAAATCTTTTGGTTGGGGGGGCTGGGAGAAGTAAAAGTGAAATAGGGTTTGTTACTCAGTTTTCCCATACTGTCCTCCTTCCCATTTAACTGCTTTTTTATTTTACTTCTGCCCAAGCAATCCTCTTGTGGGTTGAGTTCTCACATTTTCACAGCTCTCTTTCTCATTTTGTTTAAAAATTCTAACAGGGTCCACAAATCTGGCTTATATGGGACTCTTGCTGTTTAGCCTCCTTTAAATCCTGCTGCTATTGAAATAGCAACTAGTGTTTTGTTTTTGTTTTGTTTTTAATTCTGGAAATGCCTATCCAGAATTTTGACATCTTATTTTCTGGCAGCAATGAAGAATCCAAGCTAGAAACTTGGCAATGAAAGTGATAATTACACCTTATTAAACTTGTATGCCACTCAATAACTGGAAGAAGTTCACAGCAATCAAAGAATTTGAAATAAAATCAATTAAGCCTTAAAAAATAAAGATAAAAGATGCAATCATGATGCAGCGCGTGGTCTCACTCTCCCTTGCCAAAGGCCTTCGTGGCTCTTCTGGGCAACAGCAGAGTGAGGGCCATCTAGATCTCAGGAAGAAGAACCTCGTTCCAGAGGGCAGGCAACAGCTACAGAGAAGGGGCATTTGAGGTCCTGAAAAATGACATTATTTAACTGAAGGAACCTGGAATGTGCCAACCCTGTAGGATTGAATTTGCCAGGAGATATTATGGGAAGTAGATGGTCCCTCAGGTAACCAGGCTCTATGCCATGTAGGGCTTTATAGAAAACAGTTCCTTAAATCGCATTTGGAAGCAAACCAACCAGTGAATTTGTGAAGCAGAGGTGTTAGATGGGCATACTGAGGCATGTCCATCACTGTACTCATGGCCGCATTTTGGACCAGTTAAAATTTCTGTCTTCAAAGGCAGCCGTTGTAGAGCATGTTATAGTAGTCAAGTTGTGAGGTAATTAGAGCATGAGTGGCTGTTTGAAGGCCCACCCACTCCCATCTAAGAAAGGGCCTTAATTTTGTTCCAGCAGTTTGTATTTGCAAAACTACTGAGCCAACTGAATTTTAGTCAGCACGTTCTTAGTTTCTGGTTCACTGTGGTTATGCAGATCCTGCAATTGAGTGTATTGTATGAATGTTGTTCCCATCATCTGCATACGTGCTGTTAAACTAGTCTTCATATATGCACGTATGCAGACATATGCAGATGATGGGAGCAACATTGGGGATGGGGAAATGCCTTTGGAGATTCCAAGTGTCCAGGTCATGGTTGTTCCAAAGGTGCTTTTCAAAAGGCAACTGGCCTTTTTGTTTTTTTTTCTTGAAGATGTTTCATTTCTCAACCAGGAACCTTCTTCAATTCAAGACAGTTCAGAACTGAAGAAGCTTCTTGGATGAGAAATAAAACGTTTTCAAGGAAAAAACGAAGGAAGTCCAGTTGCCTTTTGAAAAGCACCTATGGGATAAGGATGGGAAAAGTGCTAACCCCTGAGATTTTTTTCTGCAACCTCCTGTCTACTGTGATCAGATTTAAGGACCAGAGAAAGTACTCAGCCAGGCTTGGCAAGTCATTTTATAGTTACTGTCTTCGTCCATCAATGAACCACAGTAAAGTAAACCATGGAGGAAGATGTAGGTTCAATTGGCCCATTTGTTAGCAAAGAAAATGAGAAAAGGAGTAGCCTTCCACATTCATTGGAAATGGAAAGAAGCCTTTCCAACTAGTGAAAAATTGCACTGACTTAATAATTATGCAACCTTTCTAAAACCAAGACTGCTGTAGGTACTTTGTTTAAAGAGGGAACAAATGGGAAAACACTGAAACAATAATATAGAAATGAGAAGGAAATCACTTTTTTTTAATCTACTAAGGCAGAATCCCCCAACCTTTTCAGCTTTGTGGACTGGAGGAAGGGGATGGTTCTACACAAGTGGCAGGCAAGCACACACACTTGCCCACTGTTCGCATAAGGGGGGATACATGTACATGCCTACCACTTCTGCAGTCTTTGAGCCTGCAGCTCAAAGCCTGGAGTTGGGCCGCAGTTGGGGGGGGAGGTTGGAGACCCCTATACTAAGGGGTACCATAAAAAGAAGACAAACATGAGGGAATCTTTTTTCTTCTTAAAGGATAAGAGGAAAGCATCAAGGTGCCTGGAGCTTACAAAGCAGACCAAACAAGTCTAACCTTCCTCATCTCATTTGCCAAAATTAGCAACTCCACATTAGACCAGACTTTCCATCCCTCTGCTAGATCCAAAGTCTAGTTAATAATTGTAAAGCTGAAGCAAATAAGTGACATAATAAAAGCTTTGCTGTGTCATATCCAAAAGTCCAACTGTTTCAGGATTTTATTGCCAAAAAGTCAACCAGTTTCTGAAAATGTTATATAGCTGTATCAGTCCTTTAGTGCACTTTGACTTTGCAACTACTGGTAGTAACTGAACTTATCAGAAATCCAAACAATTCCTGCAATTTGCAGTTAATTATTTGGGGAGAACACTTATTCTTCACAGTTAAATACAGAACATTTTTCTTTTG
This sequence comes from Myanophis thanlyinensis, assembly GCA_017656035.1. NCBI lineage: Eukaryota > Metazoa > Chordata > Lepidosauria > Squamata > Homalopsidae > Myanophis > Myanophis thanlyinensis. The sequence continues at coordinate 6,644 of JAEANM010000782.1, forward strand.
AATGATGCACAGTTATCTTCTAGGTCGTGGCACCCTCTCAGATGAGCATGCAGGTGTAATATCCGTTTTGGCCCAGCAGGCAGCAAAATTAACTTCTGATCCAACAGATATTCCTGTTGTATGTCTTGAATCAGACACTGGGTAAGCATAATACAGTTTTAAAGACCAGTATATGATTCCATAAATGTTGGTGGATTCCAGTCTATTATATCTATACAGTGTAATCCCCGAAAAGAATGTGAGCAGGCATGTTCATTTGATTCTGTGGTTTCCTTTGTTGTGTTAAATAACTTCATGGCATCATTGCCATTTTGAATAAGGATGTCAAGAAACTGGAAGTTAAAACTTTTCCCCCTCTTTTGGGTCTAGAAATTTGCATACAAGTTGCCTATATACCACACCTATACATATTCATTTTCCTTTTCAGGGAGAACCCATTTGCTATTTTTGCCTCCAAGCTCTGGAATGTTATTGGCAATTTTCAACCTATTTTTTGTAAAAATAAATAAGTTTGGTAATTGTTTTTGGAAATGGTTTGCAATTTCCTGATTCCTGATTGTTAGGGCTGAGAAAGAGTAACTGGCCTTATGCCTTAAGTGGTACTAGAATTCAGTCTCCATTTTCTAGCCTGATGCCTTAACCACCACATCAAACTGGCTGCTTTAATAGCAATAACATGTAGACTTATATACCGCTTCATAGTGCTTTATAGCACTCTCTAAGCAGTTTACAGAGTCAACATATTGCCCCAAACAATTTGGATCATTTTACCCACCTTAGAAAGATAGAAGGCTGAGTCAACATTGAGCCTGGCGGAAATTCGAACTGCCAAATTGCAGTCAATCAGCAGAAGTAGCCTGCAATACTGCATTCTAACCACTGCACCACCGCAGAGTTGTTGGGGATAAACCTGGGTTTGCCATTGGGATGTGGTGTTCCCATGGAAACATGGAGGCTGGTATAAGTTTGATTGCATTATTCCATGTTTTATTGTTATTATAGTGTTTTAACTGTTTAAATGTATAAGTTGTATTCATTGTGTAATTTTTGTTTTGTATAATTCTGCACAAAATCATACACAAGTGAGATGGGTGGCTATATAAATTCAATAAATAAAATACCAGGTTCAACCAGTTATGTAACTATAGGAATTATAAAATCATCAATAACCCAATTTCCACTAATTTCATTAATATTTTGTGTTTGCTTACAATATAAAAAAGTCTATAACATATTTACTTATTGTTTGGTGTTTTTTTTTTCCAGCAATATCATGATCCAGAAGCATGATGGCATCATAGTGGCAGTACATAAAATGGCATCTTAATCTTGCACATTCACAGTATTCATTGCTCTTCAAGAAATCACTTTTGTGGGACTGTCTTCTGCCAATTAATTCACCTGAGATATCCAAACTCATGAAACCAGAACCTAATTGAATCTATCAAAATCCTCACTTGCTTATCGTGGTATAGAGTGTATCTGCAGAACTTCCATCGTTTCATCTTTTGAGTAATGAAGCACTTTTTTTATTGCTGGAGAGACAGCAACTTAACAGATGGCACCAATGTTAGAGGAACTCAAAAATTGTTGAGGACAAGTAATGCACTCTATCTTGACTAAATATTGTGCATCTACTTTGATGTAGCAGAAGAATCTGTTAAGAAAATCTTGTTCTCTTCCTTGGCCCATTGAAACCAAGTCTATTTCATCTCAAGCTTGGCTCTTGGTCACTTATGTGGCCATATTTATGTAACTTTGTTGCCGTCAAATGCAAGATATTAGTCATTGCCTTCTTCTCTGAGGTACTTTTCAATTTTTTCACCCTAGTCTATAGCTTTGGATTTCCTATCTCGATCCAAATACAGATCACGACCAATTCAACATAACTTTCTAGACCAGTCAAGACTGATAGATATTGTCACCTTGCAAAAAAAAAAAAAAAGTATTGCCACCTTGTACATTGATAGATATTTAAAGGAGCTTGATAATAACAGCAATGTGGTTTTTGCACTGCTCTTTTCTGGAGAATAACCTAGAAAATAAATGAGAACAACTTTTTCTTTAACCAGCTATTAACTAATGTCATGATCTTATTGTGGTTGATTCTTTTATGTGCTGACTACTAAAAACATACCAACAGGATCAATACTGAGCCTGGATGTTTCTTGCCCTAAATTTTAAGATGTAAATTTGCATGCTTAGAGTTAACCCTAGGGACATAATTCAGTTAAGGTTTGGGGCTGGTTCTGGTTCTATTTGAAGAAAAGCAAATTAACAAAACAGAACAAGGTATAACCCTATGGTATATGGGTTGTTTTTTAATACAATTTTACTAATACTTTCTATCCAAGTAAAAACTACATACATCCTTTCAGTTACTCTCTTAAAATTCTGGTGCTTTGAAATTAAAATACTTAGCAGCAAGAGATTGAAAGAAATCTGGTGCCCTTAGTTTTCTACCAAAAAAAAAGTAATTATTTGACGTTGTGAGAGTCTACTTAACCAAAGGGACTACATTTATTTAAAAAATGGAAATGGATATAGAAGCTGGTGGCAAAGGATTATAGAGCCAGAAATAATACATACAATATGTTTTCACAACATTCTATTTAAAGTACTGAACTGTGATTGACTGAAATCTACTTCATTGGCTAGACTGGCATTAACATCCTGAGCCATAAACTAGCCAACCACATCTTCATATGTTCGACAAATCAGCTATCTGGTAAATACACATCACTGGGATGGATAAAATTTGCACAAAAGAAAGGCTGGAAGGCTTTACTGTAGAAGCTGCAGAAAAGAGGTTTTGCTCTCTTTATACTTGGCAGTTCCTAAAGAAAGAAATATGCTACCCACAGCTCAGGATTGAATTGTGGAGTCCTTGTTTTCTGAGTTTGGTTATTTGCTTGCAGATATATCAATACCCTATTCAATACTAGGTAACCGTATCAGAGCACCTGGGGCTCCACAGACATTCAGAAGAGTGCATTCTCTTGAATATGGGCAGAGCTCTGTGGAAAAAGATGATTTGCTTGGCGACTCCTAATGGGAACAGTCAAAAGAAGAAGAAGCAGCTCTGCAGAATCTAATATAAACAATGTCCCTTCAGACTCCTTCCCCAGAAACACATTTGGGGTGGAGTCAATTCCCCTTCAGACTTCCTTCCTTACCCAATGTATACAAGAGAAAGCTTATGGGGCTTTGCATTAGATTCTGAAATATTTGTGCTCCTTTCTGTTCAACTTTTAAATTGTAATGGTAAATAACAGTAAAACCATCCAAGATTGTGGGCAAAACAAGATTTTTTTTGGTGTACGAAACTGATAGCTTAAATGTTGAGACAGTTGACAGTGTGGATGACTACAGATTTCCTCAGCTCTATATTGAATGCTAGTTAGGGGTATCATTGGGACACTAGACATTCTTCCATAGAGAAAGAAAACATCTGGATGAGTATTGTGTCCTTTGGACATTTAGCTGAAGCGCCTTGTTCCTGCACACACTAGCGTAGTTATTACAATGTCATTAGTCACTAACTTGCGATTAGTTTCTACAAAAAGGAAAAAAAACAAATGTATACAATTATGAACCACAGCAGTAAACCACTGTTTACAGCCTAGTTAGTACTACTGTCTTGATGTGTGCATTGACACCAAGAATCAAATATCTAACCAAGCCTTGGCTCTGCTGCAATATGACATCTGCACTGTAGAACATCCTAAATCCAAATCACCGAGTATATGTAAAGTTAAATTATTTCCTTTGCAAGTTTGTACTGGTGGTTTTATGTCAAGCCATTTCCAAAACTATTTTATATCAGCAAGAAAAGTAAAAAGTGACAACTTCTCTAGATGTGTAATTCCCTTGGCTAGGGAATTCTGGGAGTTGAAATTACTGAATTTGAAAAACACTGGGTTAATCTTAATTGGCTTTTGAGCAATTATTTTTAAAGGGCTGTGGCTGCTGATAATCATCTCTCAGAACACTGAAGCCTGAGTTTGTGGAAATGGCTTTTGGTTATTCAAATGTAAAACTGCAAAGTATTATTGTTTTAAAGTCTATTAAAACCATGAAATAAAAGAATTGCAATATCATGGTCTGGATTTCAAGAACAAGTGGTTTTTCAATCTATCTAATTGGCATTCAGCCTGAAACATACCTCTCTGAAGCTGAATTAAAAGGGAAGGGCCTAATTGAAAAGAGGAAACTGATTTAAATTGCTGGAGTTACAACCATATTTACAGTGATCTATAAAATTGTTTTACCGACTATACTTTGGTCTGATAGATTTGTATGTTTAACAAAACAAAAATGAATACAAATAACGTGTAGCTCCATGGAAACTTTTTGATGGGTCAGGACTCTTAACCAAGAAATCTGTTAGGAAGTCCTGTTCATCTTGTAACAAATAAGAGCTCATTAGTAATATTTGCACAACAAAGTTAATTTTTAAAGCAGTTCCATTTAATATTTTTCATGTCAAAACTTACTAGGAAGTTAAACAATCCACAATTGCTGCTTAGAAAAATGAATCAAACTAGGGTTTTTTGAAAAATAAAATCTTCAATTGCATTGTTGCTGGGGGAAAAGATTATACTGGAGAAGATAAAGAGATGATCAGGCTCCTCTCTCTGTCCCTTGCTGATCAAAACTGTTACAGGTGCCCAGGCAAACTAAACTGAACTGAACTGAACGGTATGCTCAAGAAAAAGGAGAAGAGAGCAAATAAAGCAGCAGCAACAGGCCTTGCAAAAACCACAAAAGAAACAGCTTTGGGCTATTTTCATCAGTTTCTGGTCTGCTTGTCAGGACCCACATTTTAAATATCCAGAAGCTATAAATAGAACAACTTTTTAAATGCCTGGTAAAGGCCTATTTTTGTTTACTTAAAAGCACTGGCGGCGACCATCAAACTACAGTAGCGCCAATCTTTGTTAACAGGAGAAAAAAACTAAAAAGCAATTAAAGTTCCATCTTGGTTATATGTTTCATCCTTTAAAACATTTGGTTAATGATTAAATTGAAAGCCTGCAGCACATACCTATTAAAGCAATTGTGCTGACATATTTTGAGAGGCAGACTGCCTTGGTTATTACATTTCTGATAACGCCAATGGCAGCAACTGCCTGGAGTTCAGAAAAGGATGGAGAATCCGTTGAAAGTAATAAAAATAGCAAAGTTCCCAATAGCACAGCAGTTCCTGATGGAGGATGGGGCTGGCTGATTGTTCTCAACTTTTTTCTAGTAAGTAAGAAGCAGATATGTTACCGGTACTATGTAGTGTGTGGTTTGGTGTGGTTTAAAAGTCATGACAAATACAGATAGCACTTGATTTTATCATGTGTGGAGAAATGTAAAAATATTGAAGAAAAAAGGAGAGGGTTTTCTCAGTTTAGATGGCCTGTAACATGTTCTGGCCAAAACTATATAAAGAACTTAAGGAATGGGTAAGAATTGTTGCCCCTTTGGTAGGAACTTATCAAATATTTGTAGATTGCTTAACAATGGAAAACATCGAAGAATACAAATTGTAGTACAAAAGCCATACACTAGCATCTTTCTAGAGCTGGTCTCTTTAGTACTATGAATTCAATGAAATCATCTGCTGTGCTTAGCTATAATTTTGTTTAGTTTTAGCATTTAGCCAGACATTTTGGCTTATGGAACAAACTATGATTGAGTAAATAATGGCATAGGCTGATCTGTGAATTCCTGAAACTCCTGCTGTCTCTGGTAATAAGCAGCTTGTGTTACTCTGAAGGACATAGCTTAAGCATGGTCTGTATAGAAGTTACAATTGACTTTTGGTGACAAATGTGGTATACCAATCAGGTATCCCTCTCCAGATCATGCTGAAAATTAACATCTCGAAAACTGATGGTTTTCTATTCCTACTATATAAAAAATTAACATCTGGCTAACTCTGACATAAGTTTGCTTTTGGTTGTGTGTTAACAGTTCACTACAGAAAGGGAAATGATACAGTGCTATATAGTGTGAATTACAGTAAACAAGATGTTAAGAGTGTGAGCAACTCAGTGTATCCTTGCAGAGAGGGCTACAGTTAGTAGTTTAACCAGAGCTGAGCAAACCCCCTCCAAGTCATGGCTGTCATCTACTATTTTACCAGGAACTCTAAATCAGGAGAACCTAATACTATGAGCCTGTTTTCTCTGAAGGACCGCAACTTCAAGAATCAAAGATGGTATAATCCTGATATTACTAGGCTTCTGAGTGAACAACCACTCACCTCTTACTCAAGTCTCACCCTGCCTGCAAGCACGGGATCAGGACATCTCCCATTTGGCCCAAGGAGGACATATACAATTAGGTACTAGCATTATCAACATGCAGAATACCTTCACTTTGAACTAACTGATGGCCTTTCCCATCCTACACTTTATGTAGATGTAAGCAGAACAGGGAAGAGGATACCTTAGTGTCTGTGATCTGTGGCACATCCATTCCCCCATTGTCACTACCAACCAGATTCATCTAATTGCAAAGTAGAACTGTACCCCCAAAAAAGCCAATTCCAAGTTTTTACAAGGGATACAAAAGGATCCTGGGATCCACAACATTGAGGGCTGCCAATGGGCTTTGTCAAAAAACCCCAAATATTTTGTGTGATATATTAGAGAAACAGAAGCAGAAAGCTGTGTGTGAGAGAGAGAAGTGTCGGAAAGGGCAGAGAAATGTGTGCAGAACTGAATGCAAAGGAAGAAGGGTATTATAACTCTCCCTCCAACCCAATGGTATTCTTGATACTGCTGTAGTATTTCACTACAAATGGATTGATTAGCAAGCCTCTCCAAATTAAATAGTTCTATTTAACTCAGAATAGTTTCTAAAAGAATAGAAATGACCACTGCAGTCTGCATTATTGTAAGGTGGGTTTTTGCAGCAAGAGAAACATTGCTCCTTAGAATTTTATTAGAAGCACAAAGCTGCTAGACAATGCCATGAAAAGCCAAAGCTGTAAGTTTCTTGGGTTGGAGGTTGATTTTGTTGTAAAGTGAAAGCCAAAAAACCTCACCATAGTTCTTTCCTCCATCACAATCACATTTCTAATGATATTTTTTAATAGCCAACCTTATCTATGGTGACAATAGGATAGTTAGGGCCCAGCCCTGCCATTGTCAGCCCAGTGCTTAAGCCATGTCCCTTTTTAAAAATGGGATTGAAAATGTTCTCTCTGGGTTCACCACCAGCAACACTGGCACTGGGTCAATTCCATGGCAAGTTAAACACTCATCCCATCTCATTTGGTGTCTGCTAAGTTTTCCTGGAAAAGGAAACTGAGGGACAAGAGGGCATTATTTGAATGTGTGTAGACAGGATACAGACAAAGTATTTCAGTTGACACGTTTATTTGAACTTTCAAACAGCTTCTGAAAAAAAACTTCAGTGAAGAATTTTGAATAAAACACTGCAGAGTAGTATATAAGTCTAAGTGCTATTGCTATTGAAGGATATTAACTGGATAAAAGAGAGGAAACAAAAGATGGGAATGTACGGATGCAAAAAAAATATTACTTTTAGAAATCAGAAGGCCCTCCTAGTAATAGATTTGCGTAGCTGAAATGGAACCAATGTCTGCTTCGGATGCGTGGAAGCAAACAGGACAGGAAGCAAGAAAAAGTATTTCAGAAATGAAAATTATTTTTAATGAATTTAAAATAAAAGTTCAGGATGTCCTTGACTCACACTTTTATCTGCAATTCCAATGGCAGACCAAAATTATGTCTACCATTTTCATACAGTTGTGCAATGATTTCAGGTGTGCAAAAACTAGTCTATATAACCCGTTTCTCCAATAGAACCCTAGCATAAAACAGGAATTGCTCATACAGGTAGTCCTCGTTTAGTGACAGTTAGGACAGTGTACTTGGTCGCTAGGTGAAACTGCTACTGTGCTTATGATCTACTTCACATTTCCTTTGTTATTACACATTTGGGAAGGTTGTAAATGTGAGGATTGATTGCAAGTTACTTTTTCATCACCATCACAAGTGCAAAGAGTTTTAAACAAGGACTTCTTATAGTTAATGTTTATAATGTGTATTCAATCCTTCTTCCAGATATATTTTCCCCTTCTGGCTTAAGTTCTGAGGGCATTCTGTTTTTGTAACCATAGCTTTGATTTCTCATTCATCTCTTCAGGTTATAATTCATCTCTTCAGGTGATCTTGGCCAAACTGGGACTACTCAGCCTGTTCTATATCACAATTTTGTATGAAAACTTTGCAGTTTCCTCCCTTCTTCTGTTCACAATCACAAAATTCTGTGATGTTATTCAGGCTGATCATAGCTCAGCCAAAGTAGTTGAAAACAAAAAAAAAAATGTTTAAAAAAAACTTTTAGCACTCAAAGGTTTCAAAATATTCATGATAAAAATACAAGCTTTCAACAAAGGTCACTCTTCCCTTATATTTTTTTTCCTCAGATCAGATACTAGCTGGACTTTGGGGTTCTGCTGAGTCTGCTAGTGTGATACTTAGTTTCATCCTCTGATCATTTAAAGATAACAGTGCAGAGTGTCGCAACAGAATGCCAATTAATACTCCATTTTACATTTCAATTAATATGATACTGATGGTTTTTGTAGGTAAATGTATTTGTAATTGGAACACTGAAAAACTTTGCCATTTTCTTTGTGGCTTTTCAAGAAGACATTGGTGGCTCTTCTGAACATGTCAGCTGGATTGGCTCCATTATGTCATCACTTCGATTCCTAGCAGGTTAGTATAATCTATTGGTTTAAAAGCATGCTTAAATGCATTTGACTGGATTGTGAGATTATATCAGTGTAAAGCCAGTTCCTGATTGGTTTCCAATTTGCGAAGTCTTGCCCCTAGAGCTGGGGCAAGGTGATACTCCTAAACAGAATGCCAAATGTGCTTGCAAAGATACACCTACCTTGCACCTACCCCTAAACCCGCTACCTATATCTGTGAGTTAAAACTGTTTTCCCATCTGCTTTTAATCATTTGCCAATCTTGTTTACTGACCATAAACTAACACATTAGAGTTCTCATGTGTAGTTTTCTTAAATCAAAGTCTTTAGGAAAAATATTTAAGTTTAATAAAAACAAAAATAGATAGTTTGGTAATTCCTTAAAGCAGTGTTTTCCCATCCCAGAAGTGGTATCCATTTCTCATGCTATCATTAATGCTAATTTCCATCTGCTCTGTTCCAGCACCTCTGGTAACTACAGTGTGTGAAATGCTAGGAGAAAGGAAAACTTCCTTGTTAGGAGCTCTCCTGGTTAGTGCTGGTTTTCTTGTTAGCACACTGGCCACAAGCATTCCTTTTCTTTGGGTCTCTATGGGACTCCTAACAGGTAAGCATATCATGTCAGGTATATTTAATAAGCCCCTCCCAAAACTTTCCAGAAACTGAAATTATACATGAAGATAATTTGTATCATCTGCTCATTGTCAAATGCTGGATTTTCTGGGAATTTTCATAAAGCTATTTCCTATCAAAGAGATCTATAATCTATTTGGATTAGCAGTGCTGAAAAACAAAAAAGGGAAACAAGCTCAATGCAATACAGAAAAATAACTCAATTTAGTGGACCATTCAAAGGGAAGAGGGATCCATTAAATGGTGAATGAAAATACACTTGGCTTTGTATTTCAGAAAAGACAGAGAAAGGAACCAATGCCAGATGCTGCTGCCATCTTGCTGTGTTAACTATTCACATCTTCCTTAATCTTGCTTCTGCTTGAATTTTGGACAATAACATCAAATCCACGTTGCTAAATTTCAAATTAAGGATTATTGCATTCAAAATAAATTTACCAAACCCCAGACTAAAGGTCTGTCTGTGGCTATTAGGATGGGATTCTAGAATGCAACACTACCAGTCAAAAATCCAATCTATTTTTTTTTCTCTTTTGTTTCCAACAGCATTGTTTGAAGTAATTATTTATCTTGTTATAGGGAAAAAAGTAAAGACTAAAATACAATTACTTCCGAGTTAAGAACTGTCTACCTGGAAGCATTGTATATTTGTGCGGTTCACTAATTGTACTCATGAAAGGCTGTTTAATTAAATGAAATAAAAATGCATTCCTACAGAATATTCTCCCCCTGCTCATGATGTTTTCTTTCTTTAGGGCTGGGTTTTTGTCTGTTATATCAGATAGCTGCTGTCATGATAGTTAAATACTTCAGGAAATACCTGGCTCTAGCCAATGCAATTGGCCGCTCGGGAATGGGGCTGAGTGTTGTCCTAACACCACTTGTTCAATTCCTGATAGAAATGTATGGTTGGCAAGGTTAGTTATCTTCATTTCATATCTTTACACTGTTAATATGTAAAAGTAAGTTGATGTTAAACTTAACATTACAGTCAAATAATAACTGAATTTTCATTCCCTTTCAGTCATTTCGTTTCCTCTCCGTGATATAAATGAAGTGAGAAATCTGCTTTAAGCCTACCTTAGTTTTGATGCAAAAGGAAATCTCCCTTTAAGTGTGCTTTAGATTTTCTATTTTAATTGTTCTGCTTTTCTGACAGGACAATTTTAGAAAGTTATAGAAACCAAGTTATTGCTTGGTCGCCTGAGTCACCTCAGAGACACATGGGAAACAAATACAGTACTGTCAAAATAACAGTTTAGAAATTAAAACAGAGGTTCATTTTAAATAGCTAGAAAATATTTTTTTAATTTTCTTTTAAATTTCACGTAGTACAAATATAAAAATTAATACTGGCCAAGGGCGTTCGTCAGTGTTACAGGGAGGGACATCTAGGAAACATGGACAATCTCTGAGGATTGGTATGCTAATTAGTTCTGTGACCGCAATGGTTTTTTAAAAATTATTTTTAAACGTATTATCTTTTCCCATTCCTTCAGGTTTCTTACTGATATATGGCGGCATCATGTTGAACCTTGTACCTTCTAGCCTGCTACTACAGCCAGTTTATAAGAAAAAAACTAGAGACATGGGTTCTAAAAGTGAAGGCCAAATAGTTGCACTAAGTATGTTTCCAGAGACTTTCAAAGGCAGCCTAGATAAAATCTGCACCAGAGAATTGAACATACTGGATCCTCCCAATCAAGAATGTGGTAAATTAGACAACCTACAACAGTCTGATAATTTAGCCTCAATTAACTACAAGTTTTCTGGAATGCCACAGAAAAACAGTTGTTTGGATGCCTACAAGAATGATAACCAAACTGATGATCAAAGTTGCATCCAATCAAATAAGGAAGGAAAATCCAGGGTGCAGCCTTTTATCCAGAGACAATGGCATCTTGTAGTTTCTCACCTGAAAAATCCTTTCTTCTTTATTTTCACGTGGTCTTTTCTCTTCAGTCAGCTTGCCTATTTTATCCCAACTTTCCATCTTGCAGCCAGAGCCAAAACATTGGGTATTGACCCAATGGATACTGCTTACATCATATTAGTAGCGGGTAAGACAAATCTTGAACTTTTAAAATATTTCTTGTAAAATATCACCATTAGCAATCAATGCAAATCACTGATATTAATTATGTAATCATTAATTACATATGGAGCACATCAAAATGTATGGTATAATTGTTTATGGTTTAAAAGTCAACTCAAAAGAAATCAAGGGGCATGTGTGTTGATTCAAATTCAAAACTTCACTGCAGTGAAGAGGAAATTACAATGTACCACTAGAAAAAATATTTAATATATAGCTTTATGAAATGTGGGTATGCTGTAACTATTAAAACCTTTTATTCAAGGATGTGCTTCTATAATTATGTATAGTCTTGGAAATCCATCTTAACAACAAAATATATTCTTAAATTTTATTAGCATTAAAAAAGTACAAAACTGCTTCCATCTTTATTACAGATTTTTCTTAAGAGATAAACCAATAGTTAAAATTACTTTATTATTCATTTTCAATTTAAACTAACCCTTTAAATTTTGTTTGAAAACACTGATACAGAATAGGGGTTATGAAACTGAAGCGTCAGAGCCAAATCCACCTTACACCTTGCCTCTTGAGGCAAAACCAAGCAGCTTATGTGGCAAGAGAACTTACTAATGGGTAATTTGGGGAATGGAGAAACTTAAGAGTTATTATTCAGATTCTAAACTCCAATTTCATTCAATAAAGCATTTGCCATAAAATTACTGACCAGAGCTTGTGGATAAGTGTACAGTTTAATCATAGAATCGTACAATTTAATCAGAATTCTCAGATATGAATGTATCAGACAGAAACAAAACTTCAGTTCCATATGCCTAACAAAAAATAAAGCAAAAATGTAGTGTTCAACATTCATATAATTAAATGTACTGGGCTTCAGTCAATTGAATGTGGAGCTAAAGGAAAAAAAAGGTGGGGGGAACAGTCTTCTAACAGTGAAAAGATGCTTCACTATAGCATCCAGGAATTTTCCATACAACGTACTGGTCAATTTTTGAGACATTTGGGAAATTGAAGGTCACCAGGAATTTGGTATTGAATCTTGATAATGATAGAACTGAAAAATGAATGGATGGAAGACTTACCACTCAGTTAAGAAATCTGACAAACGAGGCCACAGCCAAGCAGTGTGAGCATCTACCAGCAAGTCTATAAGTAGTATAGAAAAGGATATTCTAATTTGCCAGAGTGAATTAAAACAATCTGGTTACCCTCAGATTTGGAATGACAGTTTATAAACCACTTTATAAATATTTACCATATGGCTCCTTCCAGTGTTCTACAGCATGATTTTTTCTGTTTATTAATGTTTTAATTAAAACACATTAGAGGGGGCACAAAATCAGACACTAGAACATAGATATTATTGTTAGGCATATTTATGTCCACAGGTGCTATATTGTGACTTAGGTTTTAGAAATTTACAAAGTGCCAAGTCCTTTCTTTTGATCCTTATTTAGCACCCAAATAATTCTGTTTTAGAAATCATTATGTGTTTTTGTTCTGTTTTCTTTTAGGGATAGTAGAGACAGTAAGTTTACTGGTCTCTGGCTGGATTGCTAATCAAAACTGGACTAAGACATATCATTACCATAAAACATACCTCATTCTTTGTGGGCTCACTAATCTGCTGTGTCCTCTGGCTACAACCTTCCCATTACTTATGAGTTACTCTGTCACTTTTGCCATATTCAGTGGTGGATATCTTGCACTGCTGTTTCCTGTGCTGGTAAGTGGAAAAAAGTAATTGAAAAACAATGAAGATATTAGAACAATAGCACTTTACATTTTTAAATGATGAATTTTGCTTCAATTCAGATGATACGGGAGAACTGTAGACTTGCATGTTTCAGGTCCAGTCAGAAACATGAATTCAGGGGGCAGAGAAAGAACTGCAGAGAAACACTGAAAATAAATTTTTACTTATCTGATCCTAATTTATTGTGAGTTAAGCACTGATCTGCACTTTCTTGGGTTGTTTTTACCCTTGAAAACATTTTGCTTCCCATGTAAGAAGCTTCTTCAGTTCTAAGTCAGAACTGAAAATGAAACACCCCACCCCTCCCCAAGTCTTTTGGAAAAGCACCTTTGGGACAACTATGACCTGGATGGTTGAGAATCTCTATAGACCTGTGATGGTGAACCCATGACACGTGTGCCACAGGTGGCATGCGGAGCCATCTTGCTGGGCATGCACAAGCTGTCAGCCAACTTACCTCAAGCTAAGCATGCACATGCGATTGCACGTGCACGCATGCGCAATTGCAGAGACCCAGCTGGTCTTCGGGCATCTGCTGTGCATGCGCACGATTGCAGCAGGAAACCCAGCTGGTTTTTGGAGCTCTCCTGCACATGCACACGCGATTGCTCGTGTGCCTGTGTGCCTGAGTGCCTGCGTGCAACACGTGTGCACTGCACGTGCAAAAGCTGCATGCATGCACAGATGGTGTGGTTGCAAATGCAGTGCATATGGAGGAGCCGCATGCAAGTGTGGATGGCACGTGCATAGCACATACTTTTCAGCATTCGGTAAGTAAAAGGTTCGCCACCACTGCTATAGACACTGATTTGCACTATCTTAGGGCCAGTATTTTTATTAGGTTACTGCTATTTTAAGAGCCAGTTTGGTGGAAGGATTAAGGTACCAGGCTAGAAAGCAGGAGACTCTGAATTCTAATCCTGCTGGGAACCAGTCTGCCAAGGAAGATGGTAACAGCAAGCCACTTCTGAAACCTTGCAAGAAAACTGCAGGCACTAGTTCAGGCAGTTGCCAGGAGTTAACAGAAATGCAAAAAACGCTGGTTTTTTCAAAATAACATGTTTAACTTAACTATTAGGTTTTTTAAAAAAAGCAGCTGCAGACTGAAGATATGCTATTGCTATTTCTTCAAACTAATTATTCATTCATTTACCATATTTGTATCCTCCTAACCTGAGTTTCCTGGATTGTAATCCTCTTCATCCCACTCACAATATCTCACATTATTGCACCGAAACCAAAAACAATTCTCATTTTCAATAAATAGTTCATACAGACTGATTAATGAGAAATATTTATGGAAAGCTAAACCCCCTAAAATATATTTGGACAACTTAACCTAATTGATTTTCAACACTGCCTAGAATCGAACAGATGCAATGACTATATAAATTTGATAAATACATTTAAAACATTTATGTCATTGACCTTTTAGCTTTCATCTATACTTTTATGGAATGAGACTTATACTTTTTTTTATAAAAAAAAAGCAAAGACATAATACCTCTGAAAGGTGTCAGGTATCAGGGACTTCATTTCCTCTTTGAAAGCTGCTGGGCATATTTGGCTATTAATAGACAAGCAGCTACAATGTGATTCCCAAATCACATAACACATTCAAATCTGAAATTCACAGAGAGGAAGTTGTTTTGGAATAGTTGGGCTAACAGGAATTAATATTTTAAATTTTTGTTGATTTTTAGTGGCTATTTTAAAATTTTTGAGATATTGTCTTCCGAGTTCAATTTGCATTCAACATATACTTTGTACTATGTAAAACTGAAACCTGTATTATCAGTATCACCAGGATTCTTTGGCAGCCTCCAAGGAATCTGAAAGTTTAGCTTCTTTAAGAGATGCTGCTCATAAACTGAAACCAACAGTTCACTTTTACACAGTATTAAAATGTTTGTATGTGTATTGTTTAACAGGATAGATTTCTTTTGTCTTTTAATGTTGGCAATGTAAGAAATTTTAAGGTTCTTTAACTCATATGATTTGGTTTTGCTCTGTTATACTGTAGCTGTATTATAATTTTATTAAATTACAACAAAGGTATCTATAGTAATATAAAAGCATGGCTTTATCAAGCTTTGAATACAACAAATATATAATCTTCAATAAGTGGAAAGGTACTCTTGCAATTTTAAGGAACGGATCCAAAGACAGGTATTGAATCTACTTTTGGAAAGTCTATGCTCTAAAAATGAGAAGATGACATATTTTGTTGCTATATGAGCCAGAGTTAATGTTAGACTTAATAACTGAATTATTTTAACATATGTATTTATATAGATCCTTGGGGGTGCCTTATGTTTAATTTAAATATATTCAATTACTTAATCATAATGTATTTTAAATGTATTTTTCTCTTCTATATATTTTCATAACTCAATAAAGGTGATTATTTTTTACAACTTAGAGCACTGATCTGCCTTAGCAACTAAATTGGCAGGTTTCAGAAAGGAATCTTTCCCTGTCCTATCTGAAGAAGTTGTAAAACCAGTTTGAGACCATTTGTATAAAAAGTGCTATTTCTAATATACAGCTCCAGTTTTGCATTTATCATTCCACAGTTTGGGAGATTAACGACGTATATATATATATAATATTAATAAAAAAGGAATCTTCTTTCTTATAAATTAAAAAAGACCAAAAAAAGTATGTTATTTCAAATCAGAAGCAATAGTTTAAAAGGCAGTACTAAAGAGGCAATTTTTAAAGGTAATGTTAATTTAGATTGCCTACACTTTGGCAAATTTGGCAAGATTAACTCAATACAAATCCAGATTCTTTTAAAAACCCTGTAATCCCTTGCATTGGGATGGAGTGTTTACAAATCCAGATGAATACACAAAAATGCCATCAAATGCAACAAATATGTATTTGCTGTATAACATGTTTTAACTTGGTTTTACTTCTAGTCTACTGATCAATATTTGAAGCCTAGGAAACAGAATCCATAAGAGTAGATTTTTGTCATGGCGAGGCCTCACTAAACTTTGTCCAAATATGTAACATGCCTGCCCCACCAGTTGTGGCAGAAATTTGTTACTAAGAGCTTTGCTATCACAAATAGAGGCAGGTAGCAATATGTGATCACTTGTATCACTGTACCACAAAGAATAACTAATAAATACTGGCTCCTTTAACAGGTAGATCTTGTAGGTTCAGCCAGATTTCACAGTGCCTTGGGTCTTGCCTCATTCATTGCTGGGCTTGGAGTTATTGTTGGACCTCCTATAGCAGGTAACACAATTGCCATTTTCTTTCCTTGAAAAAATATTCTTCTAACCATACAGTGCACTGCATTTTTCTTTCAAAATACAAACTATAATGTGACTTATATATGCATTTACATTTAGGAAAAATCCTATCAAAAAACATTTAGGAAAAATCCTATCAAAAGTGTAAACAAAGGGAAAATAAAAGTACGTGTATATTGTAATTTGGCAATGTTACATTTCATAATTAAATATTCTTCTACTCTTTCCCTCATTTCATCAACCTTAAATCTATTTCTAGAAAAGAGCAGATATTTCTGTTCATAAAATGCCAGTGCTGTGTAAAGAATAGCAGAATGTACAACCCACAATTACTACAGACAAATCATTGCCTTCCTTATTTCTTCACTGCTCATTCCCTTCTTGTACTAAAGTTATCTTTTCTTACATTATAATTTCCTTTTAAACTTTCGTTAATAGATATCAGACCATTATTCCTTTCTACTATTACAAGATTATCTCTTTGTAGGTCCAAATGAGTAGCTTAGTTCCTAAAAAACCTTATGGGTGTACACAACAGCCAAAATCTATATCTTAAGAATCTGTTAGCCAAACAGATGCATCACTGAATTATGAAAAAAGAGTTGAAAGTCCAGGTAAACAACATACATAGATTTAAGCTTCTATGTTTGTAGGTTAAAGATAATACTTTTCAGCTTTTATAGTATTTAAGCCATAAAGATTGTTAATTGTAAAAGGCTGTGAAATTCTGTGATTTTCACAGAACCAAAGGAGGTTCTGCAGCTGCTTTACGTCAGAAAGAGGGGTGCCTCCAAACATTGTAAAGTACCTTATAAACCCATTGCACAGCCCTAGAAATAATAATTCGAATATAAAATATTTGTGAGTTCTTAATTATAAAAGAAACAGTTGTGTTGTTCTACAATGAAGGTAACTATTGTTCAGACTAGATATCCTTTGGGAAAGATGTTGATAGGTGGAACATGACTAAATAATAACAATAAACATGCTACAGCACCAATACTACAGGTAGACCAAGTTGTTTACATCTATCTGTGTGTGTGTGTGTGTGTGTAAGAGACAGACACATGGGGGGGAGATAGATGTGTATTTCGTTTTCGTACAAGTATTTTATATGAATAGAAAAAAGATCCCATTTGCTAAACTAATGTTTTCATTGGTGCAATGCTACACTAACAGTTTCACTGTCTACTTTCATCCAAGCGAGGCTAAATAGTCAATTTATCAGTTTAGACAAAATGGGATTAGAAGTATCCATTGGATGTGGATTCAGTGATTCAAGATATTGAAACCTAAAGCAGAAGAACTTTTAAAAAATGAATGAGCATTTTATTAAACTACATGGTTGTATACTTTGAGCCCGACAAAATCTATATTCTGAAAGCAATAGAGGCTTAACTGCAAAGATTTTCACCTGAGGTAAACATTTTGTTATAAAACGCACTGGAAGTAAAACATGAACACTGGATTTATAAGGAAAAGAACTAAAAACAAATGGCAGGTACTGTTTTTAAAAATTTTGTAGGTAACATCATTTGGTATAATCTGGGCATGTTTCAGAAGGCATTTCATAGACCTGAAACAAACAGAAGAGAGTAAGTGAAATAATCAGAAATATGATGATGTCTATAAGGCACTTGAGACTTCAAAAAAAAATAAAATAGGGTCAGCATTTCATATGTATATTTGGTAAATGTGCTTATTCTTTCATTTGAGCTCATTCAGTGCAAATTATCTGCTGTAGATTTAAATTAGAAAAAAAATCATAGTTTAAGGCACAAAATAGCCACGCTAACAGAGGGCTACATTTATAGCCAAATTCAGGTTTGAATCTAAGTTTTTATGAAAAGCAAATAGGTATTAAGCCTTTAGGGATAAAAAGAGTTTGTTCAGACACTGCTGTGTATGAAATTTGGAGTAATTGGGGGGGGGGACGGGACACTATTTTCTGCATACAGGAAGCATCTACACGGCTGTTATTTTAATGAAGAGAACTAGACTGGCAAGGATCTTATGATCCCCTACTAATCCAATTCATATATGTAATACATAGAAGCGCCACATAAGCGTGAATCAATAAAAGCAGGTTTTCAGGCAGGATCTATTCCAGAATGTTTTAAATATGAGCCATACTATTTCAATGTGGGAAGAAGCCCTCTGGTGGCAAATTTTAAGTTTGCCACAGCAAGAAAATCCTCCACAACATAATTGCTATGGAATCATGAGGATTTATTCCCAGATAACTCTGTGAATATCAGTGGGATCTCACCAAATAAGAGATCAGATGGTTTTATAAATGTTATGAGTGGGATAATACTGCATTACTGCTATGAATTTATATACTTTTTCAAAAGATGTGTTTTGTCCATTTTCAAAATTATTAATACTTAAAAATCTGTGAGGCATATTAAAGAGTATAACCAGGATTCATTCTATATACATTACATAAAATTCACCAAAATTAAAATGTCCTTATTTGTGGATGTATAAGTATGTTTAGTCTGAACACAAAACTGTATCTTCTGTACCACTCAAGTACTCCATAGGCCAATACTCCTGCAAAAAGCCTCCATCTCTTCTTTGCTGTTGAGCAATGTACTCAAATGTGGGATTTAGTACCAGATCCTAAAATATAGAGATTGAGCAAGCAGAAAAATTAACAGACTGGTGAAAGAAAAACTGAAAGATTATTTAATTAACATGCTATGAAGAAATATTAAAGGAATGAAATATATTTACCTTGGAATAAGACATCAGTTCCTGCAACTTAAATTAATTAAGGTGGATTAATATATAAAACATAATCTTTATTGCCACCTAGGTTAAATGATGCAAATGCAGTAGTGTTGAGGTACTTACATTGTTTTTAAGTGTTGCATTAGTAATGATATGAAAAGACTACACCAAATGAGAATGATTTAGTAACCAAATCCTGCTGTTCTTCTTACTTACAGGTTGGCTGTATGATTACACACAGACATATGCATGCTCCTTCATTTTGACTGGTATATGTTTCCTTGTTTCATCCATTTCATTATTCTTGGAACCTTTAGCCCAAAAATGGAGAAAAGAAAGTTGAATCTACTATATAAGGAGACAAGATTCTGCAATTCTCCTAAGCCTTATCTTGTACAAGTTATAAATTTTCAACAATAAACTAATTATGGGACAGTGGCTACAAGGTGTATTTGAAAAATATTAATATTCTGCATGCCTATAAGCTATGTTGTGACTATATATTTCTGTATTGTTGCATGTGGTCAAGAAGCGGCTCAGCTATTTGTTATGGGTTTT
Source organism: Myanophis thanlyinensis (assembly GCA_017656035.1). Lineage (NCBI taxonomy): Eukaryota > Metazoa > Chordata > Lepidosauria > Squamata > Homalopsidae > Myanophis > Myanophis thanlyinensis. The sequence goes on from JAEANM010000782.1 coordinate 26,392, forward strand.
GATTCCTCAATCACCAGAATCTGAGTGCTATGGTCAAAATGGCTTCTTTAAATTGTTTTCATTTAGCAAAGTGTGTTAAGAATCTGAAAGTATTGCAGTTATCATCCAAAGTAAATGGAAAGGTTAAATTAGACATCCCTTTTCATATCTTGACAGCTCCTTGATCAATATCCCAAAATAGAGGAACAAGGGAGTTGCAGGTTTTAGTATAACATCAACTTATATGTAGAAACTCACATGGTTTCACTTTCTCAGTCCAACCTACCTCATAGAAATGTGGTGGGGATAAAATGAAGAACTATCTTCACGTAAGTTGCCTGGAGTTCCTGGAGAAATAGCAGGATAAAATGCTAACTATCAGTTTAATCATATTAGCGAATCATTACTCTTCATTTAAAAATAAGCACACAAACTAAAAAGAAAATATTATCCCTTCTTTTAGTGGGCAAATAATACTATATTCTGAGAATTAGGACAAAATCTATTTTTTGCGAAAAAGAAAAAACTTCCTCCCCACAGTATCAGATCAAATAAGGAAGGAAATTTTGTAATATTATAGTGTTCATATTTAATACAAGTAGTCCTCGACTTGCAACCACAATTGAGCCCAAAATTTCTGTTGATAAGCAAGACAGTTTTTAAGTGCCCCATTTTATGGCCTACCTTGCCACAGTTGTTAGGTGAATCAATCCAGTTGTTAAGGTAGCAAAACAGTTAAGTGAATCTGTCTTTCCCATTGATTCTGCTTGTTAGACAGTCGCAAGAGGTGATCACATAATTCTGGGACACTGCCCATCATAAATATATGAGTTGCCAAGCTCCTGAATTTTAATGTGACTATGGGGATGCTGCAACTGTCTTTAGTATGAGAAATGGTCGTAAATTACTTGTTCAGTTCTGCTGTAACTTTGAATGGTCACTAAACAAATTGTTGTAAATCGAAGATTACCTGTACACTGAGGTTTTACTGCACCCAAGAGAAAGGTTTGGGAACGGCAGTCATTTTCACTCCTTTGATCTTACTCCAACCTTTTCCAAACAATGTTCTCCAGAAATGTCAGATTATGAATTCCTTTTAATTTTCAACTAACATAGGTAAGACTTACAGTCCAACATCCACAAGGTTGCATGTTGGGAGATCTATGGGTGAAGTATTCCAATATCTCTTGAAGGTGTGAAACTGGAGAGTTAGGTGTATTGATTGCTACCAGATTTAGAAAACTCAATTGGCTTTATATCCAACAAGAAATATTCACCCAAATGTAAAAGAAAACCTTTGAATTATTATATGAATGGGGCTATCTTACATGTTACAAAGTTTATATAATAGGATTGCATTGATTCAGACCTGAAAACCATTGTGGTTTGTTACATATATGTGTGCGTACTTCTATCACTTCCTAATAGGTGTTTGAGGTGAGACACAAATTGATGGTGGTGTGTGTGTGTGGAGAACTAAGGTTGTTATAGAGATATATACAATGGATATAAAAAGCTACACACACCTGGTTGAAATCACAGGTTTTTGAGATGTAAAAACAAATCAGACCAGGATAAATAACTTCAGATTTTTTCCACTTTTAATACAACTTATAAAGCTGTACAAGTAAAAAACTGTACAACTAAAAGCTGTAAGTCTTTTAGGAGACAAAATAAAAATAAAATACTTACCATAAAATGGTTGCATAAGCGTGCACATTCTTTCATAAATAGGGCTATGGCTGTGTACAGAATTAACCAATAACATTCAAAATAATGTTAAATAGTCATTTACATGGCAGTACATACCTGCCATCAATTAAAGTGACTCTGATCAAGGCCATATAAAGTTCAGCTGTTCTAGTCAGATTACTAATTTTTTTTGACATCTACTAGGTTGCCTCTTACAGCAAAAGCCATGGTCTGTAGAAAAATTACAAAGCATCAGAGATTTCATTGGAAGGTATCTGTCAGGATGCAAAAAAATTTCCAGGCATTGGCTATACCATGGAACTACAGTGATGACAGTCATCAGCAAGTAGAGAAAATATGACACAGCAATGACATTACCAAGAATTGGATGTCCCTCCAAACTTGATGAAAAACCAACAAAACCAACATACTGGTCCAAGAGGCTGCCAAGAGGCCTACAGCAATGATGGTTAAAAAGGAGTCCCTGTGGATTTTACTGTTAGTTGTTGATACTCATCTTCATTTTAAAGCCATTGAGCCAGAGTTCTCAGAAGACATTTCCAAAGTCATGTGGCATGCCACCAAAATAGTACCTATTTCAAGACCTAAGTGTTCTCGCCCTTACTCCTGCTAACCTAATATTAAAGGAGCTGCAGGAACTTCTGGAAAGTATCGATGGTGTAGTAGATGTGACAACCATCTTCCATATTCTTCATTATGCCTGGGCTGTGGGGTAGGGTGGCAAGACGCCTTGTCTTGACAAAGAAAAAACATCCAAGCCTGACTACATTTACATGAACCTATTATCAAGTCTGTCAAAAGCATGAGGGAAAATATGCTATGGTCCTGATGAGACCAAGGTTGAACTTTTTGACCATAATTCCAAAAAGTATGTTTGTTCTAAAAACAACACTGCGCATCAGTATTGTTCTTATACACCATACCCACAGTGAAGCATGGTGGTGGCAATGTTATGCTTTGGGGTTACTTTTCTTCAGTGCTGGAATAGGAGCTTTAGTCAAGGTGGAGGGAATTATGAACAGGTCCAAATATCTGTCAATTTTGGCACAAAAACCTTCAGGCCTCTGCTGAAGATGAACAGGAATTTCACCATTCAGCAGGACAATGACCCAAAGCATTATCTCCAAATCAATGAAAGAATGTCTTCCCCAGAAGATTAGCAAAGTTCTGTAATGCAACTGAAAATCTCTAGGGTGATCTAAAGGTTGCGCACAGGATGTCCTTGCAATATGACTGATTGGGACACTTTTGCAAGGAGGAGTGGGTGAAATTCCCAAGGCAAGATATGTCATGCTATGCTCCTACCCCAAAAGACCTAATGCTATCATAAACTCAAAAGATGCTTCAATAAAATATTAGTTTAAGGTGCACGTATACAACCATGTTATGGTAGGTGCTTCATTTTTATTTTTCTCTCTAAATGATTTGTTTTTCAATTGAATTGAACAGCTTATAGTTTATATTAAAGATGGAAAAAATCTAAAGTGATTTATCTTGGTTGTTTTTTACATCTCACAAACCTGGCATTTTTAACAGGGGTGTACAGGTAATCATCACTTACAAACATGATTGAGCCCAAAATTTCTGTAACTAAGCAAGACAGTTGTTTTGCTCCATTTTATGACTTTTCTTACCGCAGTTAAGTGAATCGCTGCAGCTGTTAAAATTAGTAACATGGCTGTTAAATTAATCTGGCTTCCCCATTGACTTTGTCAGGTCATAAAAGGTGATTGGATAACCCCGGGACACTACAACTGTTATAAATGAGTCAGTTGCCAAGTGTCTGAATTTTGTTCACATGACCGTGGGGATACTGCAACAGTCCTAAGCTTGAAAAATCATCATAAGTCCCTATTTTCAGTGCCACTATAACTTTGAACAGTTACTAAACAAATTGTTGTAAGCTGAAGACTACTTATATAGACTTTTTTATATCCATTGTACTTTTATCAGTTTTAATATAAAAAGAATCAGCTCATAGAGAGGAAATATTTGTGCTGGCCTTATGCAATTTGGATAAACATTACCGATTGTAGCTGTTTTATAAATGCATTGGGCTGGAATTCTCAAAGCTAACACAGCAACTGACCATATAGTTGAAATTCAATACAGATCAATGGCTAGAAAAGTAAAATAATCAGATCTAAGGTTCTATCCACTATTATCCTTAATTAAAGATAATTTGCCTAAACAAAGAAAAGCATTACATACTGCATGAACATATGCTTCTAAGTAAGAAGTATGGAGCATGTGAAATAGGCTTTCTGCTTGGTAAATAGAGCTTTTTCATACTGAACCAGTAAAACATATTTATTAAGTCTTGCACATTACATCCTTTTCATACTTACTTATTTACTGCGAAATTTTTAGAAAAAAGTGCCAAAGTTGACAACACTTTTCTATTTGTATATTTAATGCTTCCAATTGGAATCTGATGTACAGTTGTTTTCTTGTTGTCATATGTGCTGTTTGGTTGGTTGTAATTGCTAACTTGCTAGCCATGTGAAGGAACCCACTGACCAAAAGAAAAACATATTTACACTCTAGCAGGTAGCAATCCCATTGCTGCAACTGCATGTGAAAACAGTAGAATGTATTATTTTTACCTGATGGCAGTATCAGTTAAAAGAACGCAGCCCTTTAGTCATGTATGGTGGTTTCTTATATGTTTAACAGTTTCTTTTCAGTTTCGGGCTTAGCTCGTTATCTTATTTAGTTCTTGGCCACTATCTGGCTTGTTCAACATCCCAATGTGCAGCTCTATAATGACTGATGGCATTAAGAGTGTCTACCAGTTTCATTTCTCTAAGATTGAATTACAACGATGCAAAATATTTGCTTACATCATTCCACTCCTCATTCCAGACTTATCATTTGTTAAGCTTAAAAGTTGTTTATTTGCTGGTAAAGGTCCACTTTGAATGAGGATCTTGTCCTGAGGTGTACAGAGGTAGAAACAAATACTGAAATGGATCCCAATATTAACAAAATATGTTGACTAAACCTACCCAGAAAATATCTGATCCATCCACAGGTTGTTTTAGAAACATAGCAAGAAATATAGTTGGTTCCTCTGCTTTTTCAGCATAAATTTGTTTCTCTTTAATAAAAGCAAGGGAAGTACTCTTGATTCCAAATATGCCAGTGTGAAGAATGGTCATCAAGGAATTCATGTCAACTTAAATTCTGCTCTAATAGTCTAATCGATCACTATGGGAGTTGTGCTTATTTATGAATATTGCCACTTTTCCATGCAGAAACTGCAAAAAGAATTCATTGTTACTCCAATCAGCATTATCATTCCGATTCCATTTGCTAGATTGACTGTGTTCAAACATGTCACTTGGTTAAATTCATTCTAATATAAAATCAGTAACATAAAGAAGAAAAATTTTGTGAAAAAATAGGCATGACTGAGCAATAGATATATCTAGGATAGTGATTACAGTTCTGTGCAGTATCTCATACCAATGAGTTATCAATGAACAGAATTATGTCCATACACAATTCCTTTACTGTACTTAAAATCGAAGATTATCAGAGTGGATTATCATTCTTTAAAGTGGCCTAGAACTTTGTTTTGTCAATGTTTATTAAATAAACATTCCTCCTCGTGATGCAATCTTTTGCTATACTTAGGATCAAGGTACATGAACAATTCTCTGAAGCTGTATAATACTTTGGATTTGATTTAAAAAAAAAATTAAAGCATACAAGGCCACAAATGTAGCAGTTGTTTTAAGTAGCCACCTTTTTCCATGACCTGGGTGGATAAAAATTTATTTAAAAATATCAGTTTTTTTTAATGTAAATCAGATTTTTTTTTATTTAACTTATTTTAATAATATGTTTTTGGAGTCAAAATATATCTAAAGATAGTTTTCTATTTAAGATACATTAATAATTAGTTTATTCAGCATGAAATGGAGCTTAGTTGTGTAGCATGAAGCTGTATATTCTGCAATATTGGTTACTGTTGGTAAGTCAACAGCTGGTCAGAGATGACCAAAACTGAGTGGCTGTGGTTTCCTGCACCCAGATACAGCCAGCTTGTTCCATCGCTGGCTGTAGGGGGACAAATTTTGACCCCCACGGAGGGGGCTTGCAATTTGGGTGTCCTCCTGGATGTATGGCTGTCATTAGAAGACCAGATCGCAGCCGTCTCCAGGGGGGCATTTTATCAGGTCCGAAGGATCTTCCAGTTGCGG
>JAEANM010000783.1:0-32281 GCA_017656035.1 Myanophis thanlyinensis
ACTCCCAGAATTCCCCAGCCAGTTTTGCTGGCTGGGGAATTCTGGGAGTTGAAGTCCAAACATCATAAAGTCGCCAAGGTTGAGAAACACTGCTTTAAACTCTGAAGCATCTCTTCCCTAAAATTGGGGTGAGTTTGACTTGCTTTACGGGAATTAAGGAGCAAAAAGAGCACCTTATACTTCTGTCCCTAACACTCCTGAAAATGGATCAAAGGGTCGAACTCCCCTTATTCTAATTATATAATATTAGCAACCCTAATTCCTATGGACCAAAGTGTAATCCTCAGGATGAAAAAGTTTGTTTAACTCTGCAATACAACCCAACTCACAGTCAACAGATGATACCCCATTAGTTCTGTTACTGCTAGTCGGCGACACTCATAACTGGCACAGAATTCTATACAATTTGTTAAAATGAAAGGCTAATGCAGTATAGCCTTCTCTGTTGAGTTGAGATCCATTTTTCTATTTTTCCCCCATTGTTTGTAAATTAGGCCGTCCTAAAGCACCACGTTAGAACCTCAAGCAGTCTTGGTGGAAGACTCTAAATATGGTTGAATCTTTCTCCTCCATTCAATTTCTTCTGAGAGGAATCCAATCACGCACTGAAACTGCAATTGGAACTGAAGATCTGCTCAACTGTCCCACACAATTAACTCCCTCAAATCCCATTAAAACACGTCTCAGAACTGGCATCTCATGCAATCATGAGGGAGTAAAACTTCAGGGTGTTGTCAGATGCATTCCACCGGTACCCGTTGCCGTGTCCCTGTACATTCACACTCCTCTTTGAAGGTTTGTCTCGAAGGTGCCGAAGCCAATGCAAGACCTTTCTCCTGGCAGAGAGGACAACAGGCTGTAAGCCCTTTTTGTTGGCATTGCTGGCATGTCAGGACAAGTTGACGACAGAGCTGGGTAGAGCAAAGACGATACTGGTCCCAGAGTGTCCCACAGTAACGGCAAGCTGGAAGGGAGGAAAGCAAGCTTAGATTGGTTAAGGGAGCAATTGTTTATGGTTACTGCTGACCATTTTCTGATGATCTTAGGCAGACTATGATTGGGTTCACATAGCTACCAATTACTATCCGTGGTTTATTCAGTAAGCCACAATGGACTGAGATTAGTTGGGACACCTAAGTCATAAATTGTGCTTTATGAGCACAGTGATTGGGATCACACAGCACATTTAGCCTAAACCAAACCTTCCATGTTAGTTATTATGTACTGCATTTAGGCCCCATAATTATTCTGCAAGCTCATGCTACCTTCTTTTACAATAAGCCTTTAATTTAATGGACTATTCAGAAGGAGGGGACATCTGTTAAATCGAATGTCCGTTAAATCTCAATATAGGTCATTTGTATCAGCATACATCATTTGTGTAGTTCCATAATTTTAAAAAATGGCAATCAAACCTCAGTTTAGCAAATTAACCTTAAATGGGATTGAAGAACAAGTTAAAAATGTTCATTATATCTGAAGTCAATTAAACTCAGTATATTAAACTAAAGGTTACTATATTCCCACAATCACAACCTTGCAAATTAGTTGAAAAAGTATGGCTTGCCTTCTTCCATCTTCCAATGATGGAAGGGCAGATATTTGAACTTGAATTTCTCTGGTCCAAACTCAGCATCTTAAAACACTTGGGGGATGAGCTGTATGTGACTTATGAGGTACAGTATGTTCATTCTTGTTTTTTAATTTGTGACTGACCAAGCCACAGTTAATTGAAATGTCTACCAGGATAAAGGATATGGCAGCAAGTCTCATTAAAAAAAAAAAACAACCCTAAATATAAAGGAAAAAACCCTTAGTTCTTCCAAATAATTTTCCCCAACTAGACAAACTGGACTACAGCCTCTCATTAGGCCCAGCCATCTTGCTCTTCATACAAAGGGCAGCTAATTGAAGGAGGCTGAGCAGGATGGAGCCCTCCTATAGTAGTTTGCAAACTACTGGCTTACAGGATGTACACAACAAAGGTGCCATCTGGAAAGAACATACTTTACCTGAAATGACATCAGTGTTTGAGGAAATTGCATAACGTTCATCAAAAACAAAAAGCTTCCCTCTGTAGAACCCATCAGGAAATTCTTCTAGGTACTTGTGGATGCCACCTTTGAGATGATACACTTCCGTGCATACACCCTAATTGAAAGTAATACCACACCCAATACAGTTTTAGAAATTCTGAAAAGCCAGCAAAAGATTCTACAATCTACAGTACAAGCAGTTTGGTTATCAGAACATATGGACTATATCACTTTGCTCTATTTTGTTATGAAATAATTATTTCATGAGAACATATATGCCAAGCAAGATGTGAATTTTCTATATTTCTCTTCTTTTTAAACGAAGACTGAGAAGTATTGGATTCTAATAGCAGAAGCCAACCTGTTCCGTATCCTAAAAACTAAGCTCTAGGCTTTGTTGGCTGAGGAATTCTGGGAGTTAAAGTCCACAAGTTTTAAAATTGCCAAGGTTGGAGACCCCTGCTCTAGAATTATGCTAGGTTATTCCCTACAAAACCAGAGGCCTCTCTCTAGAGCAATGTTGCTCTATAGCAACTTTACAATGTGACTTCAATTTACAGAATTGCCAGGAGAGCCAGTCTGACAAAGTAATTAAGGCACCAGGCTAGAAATTGGAACAGCATGAAATTTGAACAGCATGAATTGTACAAAGGCAACCGGGTGATTTTGAGGCCAGTCCCCCTCTCAGACCTAGGAAGCAGGCAAATAACTAACCACTTCCAACATTTGCCAAGAAAACTGCAGTGTCTTGTCTCTAGGAGTCGAGACTGAAGCTGAAGGCTAAAAAGGACAATACTGTTCTGTCAGTGTGGGTAATGTATATTTGTGACCTCACAAGAGTTGTCGATTTAATTACATCAGAATTTGTTTTGAGGAACGTGTTTTCTCAGAGAGATTGACCCAGGAGTGGGAAAACAAAATACTAAGACTGAACAAAATGATGAAACTGCCAGAACAGCCTGGTTATCTCTCAGTCAAGTTCCTTCTCCCCTCCCTTCCATCTAAAGAGAAAAGGAAAAGTGGAGTGCACAAGATCTCCATGATATAAAACTTTCCCATTTTTATTCTTAAACATCCTCTCCCCTACCTACCCCTGCCCCCCCCCCGCACAAAAATGGGCCTGAAATAAAGCAGGAGATTGAATTGCCTCCATCAAGAACTCACCTCCTTTTTGAGCAGAAAAATTATCAGTCACTAAATTAGGTAAGATCCCAATTAATGAGCTAGCATGTCTTCTAGGTCACCCAACTGTAATGAAGGCAAACTCTGTATTACGTTAAAGAAGGCTGGGTGATGATGGTAAACGATCTTTTACATAAGATTCCGGGTCTGGTTTGGCTGTTTGCTCCTAAGTAGAACGGCCACATGCAGAATAAGTTTTGCAGTAAGGGCAAGATTTGCTCCATTTGCTTTTCCTGCACTGAACAAAAATGTGTTTTGTGAACAGTTGGGTTCACAAAATTATTAAAGGATGACTTTGATCTTAATCTAAACTGCAGTGATTCATCCATTACAGGCCACGAAAGAGCAGGTGCTCTCTCTTCCAGCTCTTTTTGAACACTAATTAGTTTAAATACTTCAGGCCATTTTGTGCAGGTTAATCTGTGATTATCTAGAGTCTGACTTTGTTCAACATTATGTAACTGCCAGAAGACTGGACCTATTAGATCTGTTAGGAAAACTATGAATGCCTTATGAAAATCCTGCAGTGTTTTACACCTGTCCAATTCCAAGTCAAGTCTTCTTCCCTGAGGTGACTCACCTTAGACCTGAGGTAGGCTGAGCCCCGCTCACAGCGAATTCCTCCTGTGCAATACATCAGGATACGTTTGTCCCTAAAAAGATCCAAATTCTCATCTATGTAGATGGGGAAGTAGCTGAACTTTCTAATGTTGGGAGCCAGACAGCCTTGGAAATGCCCCTGCAAGTTTAAAAAAAAATTAACCTGTGATATTAAGAGATAAAATCATGAACAAATGCAGATATTATTGTATTACTGCTGGATTTCTTCAAACCTTGGAAAGAATGAGTGGGAAGGATATTACAGGACACCCAGTCCATGCTCCTACTCAGTGCATCCCTGACAAGGAAAAAGCCACAATTGTTCTTGGTAGCAGGTTCCATTGTTTAACAGCAAATTCTCATAAAACAGTACATTCAAACAGTACATTCATTTTAACCTGTTGGCTCTTTCCTTTCCCCAGTTCCAACAAAGGTCCACTCTCTCTTCCTTTTAGGTATTTGTAGCCCACAAGCACAATGATTTGCTTAGATCAGGTGTGTCAAACTCAAGGCCTGCAGGCCGGATCCAGGCTGTGGGTTTCTTAAATCTGGCCCTCAAGGCTGACCTGGAAATATCAAATGACCAACCCACGGTGCCTCTTCTGGCTGAAAGAGGTGGCAGTAGGAGCCACATGCGGTCCCCGCACCACCTGACTTTTGTCTCTCTGGCCTCCAGCAGCATTCTTCTGGCTGAAAACAGGCCACACACAGCCTCCAAAGGCAGCCCCCAACTGTTAAAGGCCAAAATGGAGCCCCCATGAGAAGGCCAGCATCTACCAGCACTTAAACATGGCAGCAGTCCAGCTCTGGCCGAGAAGGGGCAGCTGGCATAAGTGCTATGGGCAGGACGCCTGCTCACTTCAGTACCCTCCCCAACCCTCTGGTGTTCTGCTGGCATTTTGGCCCTGGGCTGCCACCTTATGCGCAGGCCCCACCCCCTGAGACAGTTTTTGCCTGAGTGACATGATTGAAGGTTTCCATTGCTCCTCACTTGGACTTTTGTGGAGGATTTTTTAGTCCGTTCCCCCCCCCACCCCCCCCGGGCCTGGAAGGAAGTTGAACAAAAACTAGAAGTGTTCTGGAAAAGCTATCCATTGTACCGAACTTGTGTGAACCAGCTGAATCCCACCATTGGGCTAGAGGTGTCAAACTTGATCGCACTGCGGGCTGTACCGTGACATTGATTTTTTTTTTGCCCTTTCAAAGCTGGGGTGGGCATGATCTACACCTTCCATATCCAGCCCGTGGTCCATCAGTTTGATAAGCCTGACATAGGCAGACTTTCTCTAGGATGATCTGTCCCCACGCCGGTCTTCCAGCAGTACATCTACTGCTGTTGTAATCAAGTCCACCTTCTTTGCTGATGTTCATCCTCTTTCCTTCCACTTTTCCCAACATTACAGACTTCTCAATGTTATTCTAATTGTGGTTTAACCAATGCAGAGTTCAATACAGCACTCACCTATCATGGTCTGCATGTAATGCTATCATTAATGCAGTTCAAGATTACGCTGGTCTTTTTAATTGCTATGTAACATCGAGAGTCTACCAGTATTTCCATATGGAGCTCACATATACTCCCCTTCACCTGGTCTCCCCAATTTTGTATTAATTAATTTTCCTACCAGATGCAGGATCTCTCACCCTTATTACTACTGCTACATATGACTCAGTGTTCAGACCTCTAAAGGGAATTTTGTTTTGTCCTGTAAAGCTAGCCAATCTTTGTAACTTGGTGTCCTCTACAAAGCTGATAACTATATCTTGTCTTCCATCTTCAAGATTATGTAAAATTCAATTTTTAAAAGACAGGCTATAGATCTCAAAGTTTAAATAAAAGAGAGGTGTCAAGTCTGCCATTTTCAACTGCTTCGCTTTGTTGGCATCTTGCCATAAACTGATGCGGGGAAGAAAGGAATTTGGGGGAGCTTCAGCTGAAGAGATGAAAGGGGTGAGGGAGACAAGCTGACCAGACGTGTCAAACCAGAATAAAGAAGTCTCCAAATACAGCTGGTCTGGGAATGGACTGTGAAATTACTTTGAGAAGTGCCCAGCTTCATAGCGGTTCCCCAAACATCAAACTGGGATGCTATTGGACTGATCAAGGGGAAAAAAGCCAGGGTTAGGGGGAAATTGTAACCTTTTGCAAGGGAATACTCAGATCTAGCCTTACTTTCGCTGCAACCACTTAATTTTAGTAAAATAATCTATCATTTCCACCAGATGAAGTCGAGGGTCTTTCTTTCCTAAGAATCTAAGTTGGGGCAGGTCTGACAGGAGCGGAAAAGGGAACAGGCAATGTACTACTGATTTGGGTTTAAAAGCCTCTTAACATGGATGTGCCATTCACATACACAGTTCTTATTACGTATTCATACAATCTCCAAAAGAGGCAACAACAACAACACCCAAATTAAGGCTACCTACTATTTTACTTTCATAGAAGTTCCTGCAGTCCAGCAAAATTGTATCCATCTGGGCATTATGACCCTGAGAAAGGTATTTCTCTACTTCTGCATGAAACTCCTTTGGAGCCAAACGGATTCCTACCAAGAATCAAAAGACATTGAGAAGGTAAGTCACTGCAGTGAGCCCCAAACTTGCATATAATTTAACACACATACACTTCTCAGCAAATCCTACTTTATTCCAGAAAGTTTTTTCTAAATAATTGCATAGTAGACTTCAAACAAGAGTTTAATCCTGCTCTGCAGCTGCTGTTTTTTGTTCCTGGAGATTACTGCCTCCCGTTTGATTCTTGTAAAGTATTATTGGCTTAGTTTCAAAAGGGATAAGTTTGGATTTCCAACAAAAATGTTCTGAGTTCCCCATATCAGCTCATTGACTAGGAGGAAAGAGGATGGAAAATAAAAAAGGGATGAGAAAAAAAGAGACAATACAGTGGCCACATCCACTTTATACTTTTATTACACATTTCACAGCATGTTTGTTTCCCCAAGAAATTACAGGCAGACCTCGACTTAACAACCACAATTGAGCCCAAAATTTCTGTTGTTAAGAGACACAATTGCCAAGTGAGTTTTGCCCCATTTTATGACCTTTCTTGTCACACTAGTTAAGTGAACCATTGCAGTTATTACAGTTACTAACACAGTTGTAAAGCGAATCTGGCTTCCCCGTTGACTGCTTGTCAGAGGGTCACAAAAGGGGATCACATAATCCCAGGACACTGCAACTGAGTCAGTTGCCAAGTGGCTGAATTGTGACCAGGCTGATGCTACAACAATCGCAAATATGAAAATCGGTTATAAGTCACTTTTTTTCTGTGCTGTTGAACTAAACAAACTGTTGTAAATTGAGGACTACCTGTACTCTGGGAGAATTCTACCCTTGACATAAAAAAAACCCAACAACACCTGATCACCTATGACCAGTTCCATACCAGTTTCTTTGTAAGATACTTTTTCTGGGTGAATTCCCATAGGCACTATTTCTTCAAACACACCAATTCGAAGATCTGGGAAACAGTGGGCTCCTCCTGCACTGGTCTGAGGAATCAAGGGAAGGAAACAAAAATGCAATTGAAAGAAACTTTAGTTGCCATTTTGGCTCAAGACAGTCAATAATCTTCCCTGCCCCATCATCCCCTCCCTTCTCATCTGCCCCAATCCCCTGGAAATCAAAGGTGAGAAAACCAGTGATTATGAAGTCCCACTCCAGCTTAGTTTAGTCTAAAAGATTTAGAAGCAACCCTTTTGAATAAAGTTTGATTTTTACTTGTCCCATTTGAGAGTTGAAGACACTCAAAGTGAAGACATTTATAAGGGTTTTCTAAAGGGCACCATTGCCTTGGAGACCTAACACAGTCCACTAAGCTAGTCAGGTAACTTTCCTCCCTTGATAAGCTAGGTTTGCATACATTCCAGATGAAATTATCTAAGCACAGTTTGGCTGGCTCCTCCCTTTTGCCAAGGGAGTGGGTGGAGTAGGTGAAACAAGCAGGAGCACACCTGAGAATGATCCAATAGATAGAGCACCTAGAAGCAAAACTAAACTTTAGGTCCTTATTTCTTACATAGCCCTTATCCATGCAGGAGAAGATGAAGATACACTATGTTTTTTCTTGAAGATGAAGGATAGTTCTCCACCCAGGAAAAGGAAGAGAGAGATCATTGCCCTCCTCTCCTTTCCATGTCTGCAGAGAAACATCACACAAGATGAAATAAATCATACATGGAGCCAAAGGCCTTTCTCCATATATATATATATGGAGCAAGGGGGAAAGGCCTTTGGCTCCATGTATATATACACTCCTCAATTATAAGAACATATGTGGTCAGAGAGGAGTAGTTCCCTTCTCCAAAACTCCACCTGCTGACATCAGCCTCTTAGCATATATAGAAATATATCAATATATATATATTGGACTTGATATAGTTCCCAACTCAAAATGTATATAAACTCATAATCTATATAAACCAACCGAGAAACACTTTTTGCTGGTTTGCCAATCAGTGACGTAGAGGACCCAGAGGCGGGCCTGAAATTATTGAAGAAAGCAGGCAGGATTTTCTTTTGACATCGCTATAGGATCTGGGAGATTCGTACAGCATAAAAAAATTTCACAACGCAAAAGTTTTGGGGAAGAAAAAAAAATGGTCATTGTTGGGTCGCGAGGCAGTCAGATTCCTCTGTCTATCTCTCACCTTGAAATCTTCCTTTGTCAAAAGGCCTTTGAAGAGGGGATGAGATAGCATTGCATCCACATATAGGCTAGTGGATGTCCTGCTCCCACCTACAGTTCCATTAATTCCTTCTGAAGCAATTCGCACCTAGACGCCAAAAGCAGGAAGAGTCATTGCAAGAGATGCAACCAAGGCTTATCTACAGGTAGACCTCGATTTACAACAGTACATCTAGTTACAACAGCAGTAAAAAAAGGGACTTATGACTCTTTTTCATACTTACGACTGTTGCACATCCCCGCGGTCCTGTGATCAAAATTTAAACGCTTGGCAACTGATTCATGTTTATGACGGTTGCAGTGTCCCCAGGTCAAGTGATCCCCCTTTGTGATCTTCTGACAAATAAAGTTAATGGGAAAGCCAGATTCACTAAACGACTGTAATACCAACTTAAACAACTGCAACGATTCACTTAACAACTGTTGCAAGAAAGGTTGTAAAACTCACTGAACAAATGTTTCACTTAGGAACATAAATGCTGGGCTCAGTTGTGGTCATAACTCAAGAACTACCTGTATATTCAGAAGGGATCCCAACAGAATTCTAACTAGGACTTTCCCTCAAGAAAGTATGCACAACATTTCAATTATGCACAACCTACAATTTGTTCTTGTTCAACTGCATATAAATTTAATCCAAACCAAAGGCAACATCAAAGAGGAGAGAAGCTTAACATATTCATAAGAATTATCTTGGGATTGTCTAATGAAACCTGCTCTGTATCTGCGTTGGAGATGCTGGCTGCTATTTGCTTATGAGCTTGAGTTGTACAAACAGTTTTAAAAAAACAAAAAGGGCTGTATTCTCATCCACCGTGATACACTTGTTTTGAAGCAGCAAAATAATACCCAGGAGTCAGGCATGCCTTACGGTGCCAAACAAGCACCTCTGCTTCACCCTGAAAATGAAACAACATTTTTAAAGTTGCAAAAATCCTGCAAATTTTTGACAGCTGCTGAAATCCTGCAAGATCTTGCATGCGATGCATGGGTTCCCTTGACATTTTGATTATTTATTGCTTTGTTTAGACAAATAATCCAGGACCAGAAAAGACTATGAACCTGTTTCCTATATAATGTCAGGTGTAAACTAAAGATGAATCAGCATCTTGTTCTTCCAAAATTGCTGTCAGGGATGATTCTAGCTAGGTATTTAGAACAGTTGCCAGGCTGTCTATCATAATGATGATGAAGATGATGATTAGTTGGAACTATACCTGGTTTTTCCCCAAATAATGGTGTTTAATATAACTAACATTGCTAATATATACAGGTAGTCCTCAACTTATGACTACAATTGAACCAAAATTTCGACTGCTAAACAAGTTTTTAACTTAATTTTGCCCCACTTTATGACCTTTCTTGCCACAGTTATTAAGTGAATCATTGCAGTTAATAATATGGTTGTTAAGTGAATCTCGCTTCCCCATTGACTTTGCTTGTCAGAAGATTGCAAAAGGTGACCTCTGGCATAACCCCAGGAAGGTTTCCCACTGCAACTGTCAAAAATATGAGCCAATTTATATATTACTGGTAAACAATAACTAATATATCAGGTCTATCATGGTTGGGCAGTATTTGAGGGATCATTAGCCACTATTCAGTCTTCAAATCTTCTGGAATATTACAAAAAACAGTTAACATTGGGTGATATCCTATTTTGAAAATATAAGGGCTAGCATTAAAATATACCACATAATGCAAGTATCATTCATATAACCACAGGAATTCATATTTTCATGGATGGGGTAACCAATCATTGCTACTTCCTTTGGCTCTAACCCAAGAATTGGTTTAATCTAGAATTACAAAGCATGACCTTGGGAGCCTGCAACCGTCAAAAATACATTCCAGTTGCCAAGTGTCCGAATTTTGATCATGTGACCGGGGGGATGCTGCAATGGTCATTAAGTATGAAAAACGGTTGTAAGTCACTTTTTGCAGAGGCATCATAATGAATGGTTGTAAATGCAGGACGACCTGCATAAGAAAGAATAGAAACAAATCTACTAAAATCTCAGTTAAAACTCAGATTATGGAAGAGTTATTTCAAAGAGGGGACAGTGTTGAATCACTTACCTTGCCAGTTAGATGCAGATGCTGACATAAAGCCTTCTGCCACACACAAAGTCCACCAGGATCTGCCACCTCACAGTAGCAATAGTATAGCAAAACCTCCCCAATGTCACTGAAAAGAGGGGAAGGAAGATGTTTTTAAGAAGAGACTAGACCAGTGATGGAGAACCTTTTAGAGACCGAGTGCCCAAACTGCAAGTCTCTCCCTCCCTCTCTCTCTCTCTCTTGCATGCATGGCAGAGTGCTGAAGACCAGCTGGCCAGAGGAAAGGCGGGGCATCACAACACCGGCAGCTCTGCAGGAGACGAGATCTTTTTCTTTTGCAAGAAGTTGCAATTGATTGACTGAAGTTTTTTTTTTTTACTCCCACAAACTTCTGTTTCTCTGCAAACGACGGCGAGAAATGCAACAGAGAAACGTGGTGGAGCTGAGCTGGGGTGAGGGTGCGATTACCCACAGAGGAGGCTCCGAGTGCCACCTCTGGCAGGTGTGCCGTAGGTTTGCCACCACTGGACTAGACAGTCACTTATCTGAAATAGTATAGGTTCTCCTGCTTAAGCAGCGGGCTGGACTAGTAGACCTCCAATCTCCCTTCCAGCTCATTCACTCTAAGTCATTCTAAGCATTAGTGTCAAAGGTCTACATTTGCATGACTGAATGTACAAGCCCTTTAACAGCTTGGTGCTAGATTCTTGCCTTGTGTCTAACTTTAGATTTTGTGTCTCTCCTCTTGATTGATGCAATGAAAAAAGCCATGTCATATGCATTGCACTTTTCTTTCACTTTGCTTGGGTAACATTTCATTCTGCAAAACTGTATTTGCATGCACGAACACATATACGCACACCTCCCTTTGAATCATTTTGCTTCTTCTTCTCATCCCTGCTTTCAGATTTTTGCAGCAAGTTACAAACATTGATTACAAGCATTACAAGAGACCTTGGAGAAAAAAAAGAAAATAGAAGTAGTCCTTGACTTACAACAGTTCATTTAGTGACTGTTCAAAGTTACAACAGCACTGAAAAAAGTGATGTAGGACCGCTTTTCACACTTATGACTGTTGCAGCATTACATGTTCAAAGTTCAGACACTTGGCAACTGACTCATATTTCTGACTGTTGCTGTGTCCCAGGGTCATGTGATTATCTTTTGCAATCTTCTGACAAGCAAAGTCAATGGGGAAGCCAGATTCACTTAACAACTGTGTTACTAACTTAACAACTGCAGTGATTTACTTAACATCTGTGGTAAGAATGGTCGTGAGGCAAAATTCACTTAACTTCTTTCTCACTCAACTACAGAAATTTTGGGCTCAATTGTGGTCGTACATCAAGGACAACTGTAGTCATTCGTTCATAGGGAAAGTATTAGTGAGAATGATGGATTGAGTTGTTGTCACCTCCCAAGTTTTTAAAAAGAGAAGAAAATTGTGCAGTTCACCCTTCAGGTCAAACCATCTTGTTGATCCTCACTTTCCCAGAGCCCCTCCTCCACCTGACTTTGTCTAAGATATTGATAAAGACTTGCGATGGTTGGTAACTTGAGCACACCAGAAGGACTTTAAGAATAGCCTATTCCTGCCCTGCTTCCATTCCCCATTTCCATTTCTCTTTCCTTAAATGGGGAAGCTGAAGTTCATAAGACACTTAATTTAATTTAATTTAATTTCAAAATTTATATACCGCCCCCCTCTCCCAAGGGACTCGGGGCGGTGCACAGCAGATAAAAAACATACATAGATAATAATCTAAAAACCAATTAAAATGATTATATAAAGCTGATAATTTAAAATTAGATTAGTTTAGTATTAAAATCAGCAATTAAAATGAATTGAATTTAAAATTTAAAATTACAACTAACTTACCAGTCTAGATGTCCAACTCTTAATTACCTACCAAATGTTAATTGTTCAATTATCAAACTCAATTCAGGAAACCATCTCTAATCCTTTATAGTCATCCACTACATTTTAAAGAAATTGTTTCCTTAAGGAACATAAATGGGACATGTTAAAACCTAGCCATGGCAACTAAACTAACTGGAGGGCAAGAACATTTGAATAGGAGATCAACCAAAATCCTTTGGTGGCAGTGATAATTCCCAAGAACATGGAACCGATGCTTCTCAATCATGTCTCATCAGTCTCTCTGTGATCAGAGGTTTCCTAGATGACAGATGAGTGATAATCACCAGCAGAGCGGAAGATCGTCAGTCATTAGGGGTGAGTGAAGACAGAAGAAAGTGAACAGACACAGACTAACTCAAGGTAATTATTTCTTACCTTTTCATTTTATTAGTATCAATGTGGCTTACATCTGGGAGCTTGTAGAACCCTTCTTCGTTTCTGTCTGGAGTGTTGTTGGGCCTAGATGTTTCATCCACAGGAGAAGGGTTAATTCCGATGCCGGCCATCTGCTTTAAGATCACAGATGCTTGCTGCCCAACATCACCTGAATGTTGAGAAGCCACATGTCTGTGAATGCCAGTCAGATCTTTGAAAGTCTGTTGGCAGCATCTCCAGGAAACTTCCCTTTGGCAAGCAGGCATGTCCACTTCCAGTTCCTTGGCTTTCACAAAGAGAGCAAACGCCTGCAAACAACAGCAAAGGAGGCAGAGGGAAGTTTAAGAGCAAATATAAGGCAAGTGCCTGTGAATCATGTACTGTTAAGGTCTGATACTCAAAACCTACGGGACAGCCAGCAGAATGCTGACTAAGCGAATATAGATGGAAAGCTTTTGGGTTGCATTGCTACACAAATGCTTATAGTTTTGAAATTGCCTAATTAACTTAATTAGTGTTACCTCCACTTATGAGGCCATTAGCAAATCCAGACAAATGCATTTGGTCGGAAAAAAGGTGAAGAACCCAATTTGCAATTGAC
The DNA here is from genome assembly GCA_017656035.1 of Myanophis thanlyinensis. Taxonomy (NCBI): domain Eukaryota; kingdom Metazoa; phylum Chordata; class Lepidosauria; order Squamata; family Homalopsidae; genus Myanophis; species Myanophis thanlyinensis. The sequence continues at coordinate 13,482 of JAEANM010000783.1, forward strand.
TAAGCGATTTCCTTCTGCGCAGGCAAGAGGCTTGTATTTATTTGAAAGGCAAAATTCCCCTTTTATGACCCAGTAGTCCCTATTCAAGGTAGATTCAAAAGGCTCTATTTATTTAAAAGGCAATCCACACAATTATACAACTCATATTATACAACACAATTCAAATCTTGCAAACTGCAAAACTTCTCTTTGGACTGGAATCAGGGGAAAAAAGGAAGATGGTGAGTTGGTTATCTTCTCTAATGAATCAATATCCCGCTCCAGTTATTTATTTCAAATTGGACCACTCCAATGTTGAATGTTGCTCCAGGACAGTAACCACTTATGCCCCATGGTCTGATACCTTTTTCAGACAGCAAATAGGAAAAATATAGAAAGGATGAACCAGGATCCCAGGCAAGAGGAAGCAGATAGAGTAGCCAAGGTGACAGATGGATAATCAAAGGGTGACAGACAATAACTGGAGAAATCAGACAAAATCATGGAGGCAGGAGAAGAAATAGAGGGAGATGATGGACTGATGAAAGCCAGCACGGTTCTAGTGGTGAACTTAGAAACCAGGAGACTGTAAGTTCTACTCCTTGCTTTAGACATGAAAGCCAAATGGGTGACCTTGTCACTCAGCTGAACCCACATCTGGTGTGTAGGGAAAATAGGAGGATGAAGAGGTATTAGGAATGTTTAGCAACTTGAGTTGATGATTGACAGACAGACAGACAGACGCGCGCGCACACACACACACAGAGAGAGAGAGAGAGAATCTATTAATTTTAAAGAATAGGCAAAGAGAAGTAAATGAGGGTCAGAAACTGCATGGTGAAGAGGATGGAAGATCAGATGATTCATTTGAAATACAGTAATCAGAAAAACATTTTACCATACAATGTTATCGTGACACCAATTCTCTTTTTGTAAATTCTGGTTATGAACTTCTCTCCAAACACCATCCTGATGTAGTGTAACCAAGAAAGAAAAATCTATGATATTGTACTACCTGTCTCCATTCCTGTTGTTGTTGTTTTTTAACCACGTCGCAAACAGGAATCTTTAATCCTGGCTGTAAAAGGAGGATTGCGGTGAAGGCAGAGGCCAGAACATTCTTCGTTTTCACATGCAAACTCCCCCTTGCAACTTCTTCCTACTGCTTTGCAGCCAAGAGAATCTCCAGTTTGCCAGATACATTCTGGTTATTCATGATTTACTAGTAGTTGGATTCAGCTTACAAGAGCAGAAATTTGAATGTATCTGAAATTATTTGGCACATCAGTCGTAACACTAAATTCAGGATGACCATTTATATGGACCCTAAACCCTAAACCATAAAAACCTAGGACTAAACAGAATTCTCACAAACTACCTTACTGCTAACTTATTCTCCTACCCTGTCTAGACTATTCTTTTGCTCTACGATCTAGGGTCGTGAGCGGTCGCATATGCATTTCACTGTATTTTGTACCATGTATCACTGTGTATGTGACGAATAAAATTTGATTTGATTTGATTATGATTGGACTACAAGTGGGATAAAGAAACTCAGCTGCACAACTATTTTTTCACTGGTAACAGACACTGATGAACAGTCAGCAACAAGCCAAGTACCTTCTTCTTTGCAGAGGCATATTTCTTTTTGGCACTGCAGTCTACTTTGGTCTTGAGATGGCTTCTGGGTGGGAGAGAAAGGTGGTCTCTCAACTCAAGGTCTGCAGAGGTTAAGATGCAAACTCCCACTGCATCATCTCCATCAGGCAATGGCAAAGAGATCATTTCTATGTCACGGCAGCCAGGCATATGTTTTTCTCAGTGTCCTAAGGAAGGGCGTTCCAAAATAGGGGTTCATTAACAGGCATTGCAAAGAAAATTTAAAAAAGGAAATAACAGACCTGCATGAGCATTTCCACACCAGATCTTACAACGGGAACTGGGATCAACTTCAGAACTGCCTGGTTGCAGTTCAGTAAAATCTACCTACAGGTAGCTCTTGACTTGCAACAATTCATTTAGTGACCATTCGAGGTTACAAAGGCACTGAAAAATGTAACTGATGGAATCTTTTTCACATGACCATTGCAGCATCCCCATGTCACATGACCAAAATCTAGACGCTTGGCAACTGGTGTTTATAGTTGCAATTATCCAGGGGTCATGTGATCACCTTTTTGCAATCTCAATGGGAAAATCAGATGCACTTAGCAACCATTGTTACTGACTTAACAACTGCAATGATTCGTTTAGCAACTGTGGCCAGAAAGTCATAGACTGGTGCAAAACTCACTTAATAACTATCTCATTTAGCGACAGAAATTTTGGCACAATTGTAGATATAAGTCAAGGATTACCTGTATCTATATATATTGCTACCATAACTTTGCTGCAATGTATACTAAACCAGAACAAATCTTTTTTTTTCTCTTGCAACATGCATTCTATTGCCCATTAGTAGGAATCTTGACATCCATCTTCAGTGACTCACAAATGGAACAATTGCCTCCCTCTGCCTTCCAGCTTTTTCCTTTTGCTGTAATGTGGTTTCCTCAATATTGTCTAAAGGACTGAAGACCCATGAGGTTAACTCATGAAGCCACCCAATCACAAACAGCCTAAAATTATTCCAACTCTATTTATAGGGGGGAATAGATTATTTCCCTAATACTTTATTTTCAAGTGAAATCCTTTACTATAAGTCTGAACAAGACTAAATAGGACTTACTAAAGTTTAATAGTTATTATAAGCTACAAAATAAAATATACAAAATATAGCACACAGGATGAAAAAAGTGTATATTTGAACTTGCATTGGTTCTTTTTCAAATAGACCTGGCATCTCAAATTTGCTGAGAAAATGGCAGATTAACTTTTTCTTTTAGAAGAAAATTGCCTTTGTGGCGAATCATGCTAAAGTTAGAATCATTTTCATTTCTGATAAATATGGTCTTTCTTTCCAGATAGAAGCCTAAAATAGTATACTGTGCTTTCCAAAATAAAAAGATACAGCATCTGCAGAAGCCTCAGACACAATCTGAAAGTAGACCTATCTGGTATCTTAAAACATGGTCTAATTTCTCTAATTAACAGTTGTCATTGTACTGTATGTCTGTGAATGCTGTGTGTATACCCTCTGTTAGAAATACTCATGTTAAGTCACAAGGTCACTAAGGGAGACTATTTAACCACAGCTGGTCAAGATCAATCTGTCCTCTGAAAATATAGGCCTTATTTTTAAACTTTATTCACCTGCTCTATCGTGGTTATCAAGTAGTACTGATAATGTTACTGGTCTGCTTTACAGGATTTATGGAGAATATTATTATATTAATATTTAATTCAGAAACAAGTTGTTATGCTGTTTTCCCCATGATAATTTATATTATTCTTCATCTAACATCTTATGCAGTCAAGTGTTGTATTTTTCATGTGCTGGGTAAACGTAATGTCTGATGGTAAACTTCTTAAGAATATTGCCAGGCGCAAGTTTGATTCACACCATTTTGCTGAGTCACACTGAAGTTGGTTGAATATGAGTTTATGCAACATATTAAGCAATAAAGGTTTTTTTTCTTAATACCGTATGCAATGTCAGCCATCCACTCAGAATTTTAGTTTACCCATTCTAATATGGTGGCCAGTAGACATTTTGCATGTTATCCTGAACTACTGGTAGTCTTCAACTTATGACCACAATTGAGTCCAACATTTCTGTTGCTAAATGACAGTTGTTAAGTGAGTTTTGCTTCATTTTATGACCTTTCTGGCCACAATTATTAAGTGAATCACTGCACTTGTTAAGTTAGTAACACAGCTGGTAAGTGAATCTGGCTTCCCTATTGACTTTGCTTGTCAGAAGATTATATTTGCCAGTTTTCCAAGTGTTCAGATTTTGATCAAGTGACCATGGGGATGCTGCAATGGTCATAATTGTGGAAAATGGTCATGTCATTTTTTTCAGTGCATTTGTAATTTCAAAGGTCACTAAACAAATTACTGTAAGTCAAGGACTACATGTACAAACTATCAAATTCTATTTTACCTTACCATGTTGTATGGGCCCAGGCTATGAAGAAGTGAAAATGAATGAAAATTCTGAATGTTAATGAGTTTATTTCATTGCTAGGAAATGCCCTTAGGAGTGGCTAAATGTAAACAAGAGCAATTTCTTTTTACAAGTAACATTTGCACTTTTCATCTCAATCTCCTGAATCTATGCAATACCTGGCAAAACTAGCATTAGCTTTTTAAAGCAGTTTCTTTAGTTTCTTCAGTACCTATGTTCCAATTACAAAATACCATCCAAGAACTTCATTTCTAGAATTCAAATTACAGTGTAAGCAGCTAAGAATGAAAGTATTAAGAATCATGAAATCCTAATTCAAATTTTAATTCAATTTTTAATTTGAAAGACACTCATGGTAGGATTCAACCGAACTCTCTTCTCTGACACAGAAATGAAAACTTTGTATAACTGTAATAATACCTTTCTTTTTATTGCTATTTTAAGAACATGTTTATTAATGCCTTGAATTTATTTGACTTGTATAGCTGCCCATCTCACATGTGATGAATTCTTATGGCATGATCATCACCACACTGTGTTGCCAACATTGTGTAGGAGGACTGTATTACCGCGGTGTATGGTAGCAAAAATAAGATAGAAGGCTGGGAAACCCTTTTCAGGCTACAGTACCGTTTCATGAAAAAGCCCAAGTTTTTGTGAGAGACGTAGCTCTTCTACATCAGATGCAACTTTTGAAAAGGGTTATTAGCTTCCGATTTCGTGTTTCTCAATCTAACTTTAAAACGTGTAGACTTCCCCTCCCAGAAATCCCCAGGCAGCATTCTGGGAATTGAAGTCCACAGCTCTTTAAAGCTGCCGAGATTGAAAAGCACTGTGTTACTACCTGCGCTTAGAAATCCATTTTAGGCAACACGTGTACACGACTTTTGCCGGTCGACCGAACAAGAAAGTTAACCGCGAGGGCACATACTCCGAATTAGATTCGTAGTTAACGAATCCTTGATTTAGAGGGGGGAAACAAAAGGGAGGCGCAGGGTACAAGTTTTGGACTTTTTCCCAACTGCATGCTATTGACTTGTGTCCCCTTCAATTCCATAGGAGCCATTAAGAGCCAAACCAGGGCAACCGCCTTCTGGGTTGTGCTTCTTCATCTCAGGGTGCAACCCCGCTAGATTCCTGCCTCCGTTTCTTCTTCTTCCCGCTCTCCTCCAGTTGCACTTTTTTTTTTTTTTTACCTCGAGACGCGTGATCAGTGCGCAGACCTTCCCTGTCCCGTTCAGTCGCTCCTTCCTCGCTTCTTTGGCTGGCTGTTGAATTGGCTGACTCTCACTTCGAAGCGAGAGCATGGCTGGCAGCTGGCTCCCTTAAGCCTTTACTCCGCCTCCTCCTGGAAACACTTGCTTGAGGGACTGCCTGCAATTCTCAGCCTTTTTAAACAGGACTGCAAGGAAGCTGATGAAATAGTTTGGGCTTCACAAGCATGGGGGATACTTGTGATACTGGGAATAAAAACCAAGAAGAATGCAATGGAAGCCCATTGTAAACCCATTGAAACTCTTTTCCTTCCTTCCTTCCTTCCTTCCTTTTTTTTTTCTTAACAGCTCATCTCCCTTTACCTAGAGTACAGCTGTGCTTTCCAATTATTAATAGGGGAAGCTTTCTTTTTTGTTTTCACTTAAAACTAGAATTGTGTTGCCTTCTTTTTATACCCAAAGGATTTTCCTCGAGATGTCTAAGAAATTGTTTAAAAGCCCACCCATAGAAGACTTCTCTTTGTGTCTCTGCCTGAATAACTATTCTGGAGTAGTACTTGGGACTGTCCCAAATAAATATTTCATACAGCCAGTCCCTTTGAGTGGATAATCTTCCCCTTTGAGCACAGCTAGTGTTGAGATTTTTAGAGAACTAAAATATATAAGCATTTTAATTTTTAAAGTTTTGTAGTGATTAGGAGGCACGAAATACAAATCATGCTTATTCTTGGGCCAGCAGGCCCTGCTCATGCTCACTCAGCCACTTCTTGATTGAACTAATGCAACAAACTACTCTGCCCTTGAAGACTATCTGGAAGCTTTGGTTCATCCAGAGTGTGGCAGCACAAGTATAGCGCATGTTGGTTTGCCTGTGTAACACCACTGCTGCACTTGTTTCCAGTAGGCTTCCAGGTGCAATTCAAGGTGCCAGTTGTCACCTTTAGGGCTCTACAGGGCCTGGATCCCTTGCGGGGTCATTTTCTACCAAGTACATCTGTGCCTCCCCACATGGTCCCACAGGGAGGACTTGCTTCAGGTCCTGTCTTTTACATTTTCTCATCTTATGGGGACTAGGAAGGGGCTTTTTCTGTGGCTGCCCCCAATTTCTGGAATTATATTCAAGGCTGCACCCCCTTAGCCAGAAGCCTACTGAGGGCCAGTGCTGCTCATGCAACAATTGTTTTACACAGATATACAAAGCATGCCCACTACTGCCATGCTGCTGCTACCTTCTGGACCAAATGTAGCTTTTAACTATTCTTCAAGGGAGCCCCCATGTAGATTTCACTAAAATAGTTCAATTGGGAGGTGACTAAGGCATGAGTGATTGAGCAGTAGTCCCTATCTAGGAAAGGCTTCAACTGGAGCATATGATGTCCTGCCTTTGATCACTTGCTCTTTCAACAGGACCCAAGAGCCCCAGAGAATTCCAGATTACACACTAGCTGTGACTAGGGAAGTCTCACCCCAGCCAGAATTAAATATCTCAAATCACCAGATACAGGTACTGTACTTTAAAACCCACACCACTTAGACTTGTCAGAATGAACAAAAGCCAAATCTTCCTATTCAGGTTCAGACAGCCTCCAGGCACGGGGTGGGTGGTGGGTGGGAGCATTTCGACAGCATCATCTGATTGGCTCAGGGCAGAGATACACTGTATAGCTGAATGTCACTACTGATGGTATGTATATATATTTTAACAACACTTTCCTCAGGACAAAGAAATCCAGAATTATTTGAGCACATTCTTCAGGAAAACACTGTGAACATGTCCATGTAGTCCAAGAAGTTGAGCTGAATATGTAGGAGTCACCCACTCTTCTTTAATCTAGTCTGTGTTTGTGTGACATTAGGAAGCCAAATGTCTGGCAATCATGAGGATTATCCGAGGAACCAAATCTTCCTTTCTTATGTATAGCACAGGGTGAAATTTTGTTTATATTGTTTTTGTTTATGTTATGTTGTTTATTAAAATAAATAAAAAATTTTTAAAAAAGGAAGCCAAATGTCATTGGAGTAGCACATTAATATGCACAGAGAAAGTATAAAAAACAAACCTTGTGACTGGTAACAAGTCTGCCACAGAGCTATGATATAACTCAGTAGATGTGGATAAGATTGCAAATATACAGGATTAAGCTTCTTTTAATATCCTTCATAGTGCATCTGTATTTGTATTAATATATGAATCTTAGCACTCCTCCAGCAATGAGGATTAAATAATTGATGAAGACCTCTAGAATAAAAATACCTAAGGTAAGTCATATTTATTTGTGTATTTATTAATCACGTTTCTATACAGCCAGTCTAATCTAAGTGACAAAGATACACTCAGAGACACCAGAAAAACATTTCTCAGGCTCCCATGAAAAACAATACTATTCAAAAGGCACATTTGCTGAAACAAACAAATTGGGAAGGAAATAAAATGGTATTATATCAGGATAGCAGCCAAGCTACTTCATCAAAAAGAATGTTCCAAACCTCACATTGAACAACTAAGCAAGAAATAAGTTAAATGGAATAAGATAAAGCCTCAAGAAAAGAAAATAATTTCTGTTCTTCAAGAACAGAATTTTGGATGATCCGCAAAACCACCTGCACTGTAACACAAAAAATTACCTTTGAACTTCTAAAAGAGATATATTGTAGCCGTAATAAGGAGATGGAAAAGGTAGCAGAAACAATTAGGGCTATGAATCCTGTAAGCTCCCAAAATGTATATGGGGAGGGGGGCAGAAAAACAAAAAGAACTCAATAGTTTAAGAGACAAATAAAATGTTCAGAAGGCTTTAATTTCTCAGCCCTAGGAAGAAAACAATGGCAAAGCACTTCTAATATCCTTGCCAAGGAACTTGCTGGAACTTGCTTAGGCCATCTCTGAGAGAATTGGACAAGTCTGAACAGAGGAGGGGGGAAATTGCGTAGAGCTTGTAACTAGGACAAGTTTAATGTATAAGTTCATTCTCAGAAAATTCAAAATAGCAGACAAAAGAAACTGTAGCATACAAATGGGAGGAAAAATAAGTTAAAGTGGCAGCATTCTTTGAGCTGGCATGTAATAATCGCAGGATTTGTTATCAAATGATTATTCAAAGAAGAATACTGGGGATTGCAACCATAAAAGTTCTTCACTTTGAACTGATTGATAATGTATGTATTAGAATGATAATGTGAGAATTTATATGAACTGTGAGCACTATGAAGATAGCACAAAAAATTGTAACCAACTGACACACTGTAACTGGAAGATGTTTTTGTTTTTTTTGTGTAAGTATGTGTGTTTAAAAATAAAAAAAATATTTAAAAAGTTCTTCACTTTGACCTACTGTTTCCCATATAAACTACAATAGCATGTTTGAAAAGAATAGATTGCATGATATAAAGCACAGCCACTCCACCGACATAGTTAAGAGATGAAGCTATTCATAACACATCAAATAAAAAAATAGTTCTAATAGTTTAGAATAAAAAAAATTATACTTTTTTTGCCAGAAGCTATGCAATATATGTATATGTATGATTTTTGTCTTTTGTCCTTTTTTAATGTACATTTTTAATGTTTGGGGGAGGTTGGTAATGATTTTTGGAAAATATAAAAAAATGAAGTGTAGGAACAACGTCCATGTGGACATGACGCTATAAAAGAGATTTTATACCCTCTCTTGGGCTATGACCTTGCTTCCTGTTCCTGTGGCAAAGGCAAGTATCCTGATTGGTTGTAGGCTCCCATGTGGCCATGTGGGGTAACTTTGTAAGCTTGGCTGAACCTTGCTGGGGGCTGTTTGTGGCTGAATGGCTTTCCCCTGAAAGATAATCCCATCATCCCAGTCTTTGTCTTGTAAATAAACTCTGAGGGGGAGGCAGGGAGTTGAGGCTATGATGTTGTCTTTAGAAACATGTTTCTAGTATTTTTCATTCTCCTAGGAGAGGGGCGGGTGCTCTTCCTACAGAAATAATGCAACCTGTAATTTAGTTATCTCAGTCATGCCCTCAACTGTCTCTGCATTTTTAACTAAGGATATTTAATATTTATATTCTGCCCTTTCTCGAAACCAGATTTTCACTGTAGGAATATATATTGAGGTCATAAAGATTATGAGAAGATTCTCTGAAAAAATGAATGAAGCCACCTTACCGAATTTAATTATCGGCCCATAATAAGGAATATCAGAGCGATATGTTGGAGATTGACTCTGAATTTGTTTCAGTTTATATAATTTGATCCCCACAGCCTCTCTAAAACACTAAAACACCAGAAGCCTACATTATCAGGGGAGTTTTGTTTCTTTTCCCCTAAAGAAGAAGAACAAGCAAAGATACACTGCATATTAGGGGAGAGGAAGAGGACGGGGGTATTTTGTTTGTTTGCCCCAAAAGTGCTTTTTTAAAAGACAACTGGACTTCCTTGTTCCTCGAAGACGTTCTCATCCAAGTTGAGAAGCGAAACGTCTTCAAGGAAAAGCAAAGAAAGTCCAGTTGCCTCTTTACAAAAGCACCTTTGGGACAACCGTGACCCGGATGGCCGAGAATCTCCCATGTAATGTAGACACATTTGTTTGTTTGCGTTTCTGGGGAAGTCTCCCAAATGGTAGACCGTCCCTTAACCGTGACCTGTCCCGGAACAGCTTCTTCCGTATATTCCGTCCCACTCCAGAACTCTCTGGTTTCGCCCGCCAGACGCCACCGGAAGAACCTGCCGGCGGGCCGGAAGCAACCAAGGGCGAAGAGAAGCGGAGGTCCACGCTCAGTGGCTCGCTCGCTGGCTGGCTGGCTGGCTGTCTTTCTCAGCGGGGAGAGGGGCTTTGCGCGGCGACGGCGACTTCCGGCGAACGCTCACGAGTGTCGGTTGCTGCTTCTCATCCTTTCCGCCCCCGCCCCCCCCCGAAAGAGCGCCCTAAGGTCGTCCGCCGAGCCGGAGAGAGGGTCGAGCCATGTCGCGCAGGCGGCACAGGGACGAGAACGACGGTGAGAGCGGGAGGGAAGGGAAGGGAAGCGGAGGGCGAAATCCCTGCGAGGCCGGCGCCGCCTCCTTGAGCCCGCGCTGTTGCTGCTCCGGACCACCTGGGCGCTCTCCAGACGCGCTTCTGGCGGAAGAAGCGCGGTAAATCATGGAGGCATCCACATCGCCTCCGTCCAAGCCGTTTGAAAGAGTCAGAAAGCAGCCGGAGTGTCTGTCGGTCGGGCCAGTTGATCTTCTATGCTTGGATCGGCCAAGTCGGAGGGAAAAGGGGGAAAAAAAGCCCCGCTCTGTCTGAGCTCTTGGATCGGGAGTTTTTTTTTTGCCATGTGTTCTGTTTAGGCTCCCTATGTGGTTACATTACCAGGTAGTCCTCCACTTAATGACCAGAATTGAATCCGGAGTTTCTGTTGCTAAATGAGACAGGCGTTAAGTGAGTTTTGCTCCCATTTTAGGACCTTTCTTGCCCGGAGTGGTTAAGGTGAATCGTTGCTGCCGTTGTTATGTTAGTATAACGCCGTTGTTAAGTGAATCTGGCTTCCCCGTTGACTTTGCCCAAGTTGCGGAAGGATTGCGTGATCTTAGGACACTGCAGCTGTCATAAATACGAGCCAGTTGCCAAGCATCTGGATTGTGATTGTGTGACTGGGAATGCTGCGAAGGTTGTAAGTGTGAAAATGGTCATAAGTCACTTTTTGGTTTTGCAGTGCTGTTGTAACTTGGAACAGTCACTAAACGAACTGTTGTAAGTCAAAGACTATCTGTACTGAAGAGAAGCAGATTGTTATCACCCAGGGTTCTATTTTTATACAGTTTAAAAAATAGCCAGATTAGACCTTTGACAATATTAGTGTCCGCGCTAATTCTGTAACATCCAAAACAGATTTGTTTAATAATGTTAAAAGGTATCAAAGGTATCAAAGCATTGACAATAAAGGATTGAATTGGAAAAAAAATCATCGCAGGATATAAGCTATTCCATGTAAAACTGCTTTTTGTAGTTGACGGATGGTGGTTTTGTCAATTTTGATGGTTTTCAATTGATGCTTTTAAAATTGCATCCAAGGTTCCTATTGTTTGTACTAGCTTTGTTTTCTTTTGCCACAACCATTCTACTTCTGTTTGCAGGTCTTATTTTTTATATATGTTTTTTCAGTTTCTCCAGGTATTGCAATGTCCATTATCTAGACTTTTTAGTCTTATCAACAGTTGTTAAGTCTTGGTTGTTGTATATATAGGAGCTATTATGGTTGATCACACAGTCAGCCAGATGTTTAGATTGGTTGTTATTGTTGCATACTTTTGAGCCTGGGATTAGTAATATGAATATTCTGGAAAAATTTGAACTGGAGAGAAAAATTGCTTAAGAGAAATACATTTTTATTGCACAGTTTTCTAATCAACTATATATATCTTTCTCTCCCAACTGATCTGCCCCTGTGATGGATATACACACTTATACACTGTTGTAACAATAAGTATGTTAGTCTCACTGTCCATACCTTAGACACTCTTTCTAGGTTTGAGAATCAAAGAAAGGAATAACCTTTAGCATATAATGGCATATTTCATACAGTGGGTCTTCCTGGCACTTGGACCATGAGCCTCCGTGGCACAATGGTTAGAGTGCAGTACTGCAGTGCTTCTGCTGACTGCTGGTTCAAATCCCACCAGGCTCAAGGTTGACTCACCTTTCCATCCGTCTGAGGTGGGTAAAATGAGGACCCAGATTGTTGGGGGCAATATGCTGATTCTGTAAATCCCTTAGAGGGGGCTGGAAAGTACTATAAAGCGGTATATAGATCTAAGTGCTATTGCTATTTCCCATACACTTGATTTTCTGGCATTAGTTACGAAGAGCAGAACAGACCTTTCCATTTCTGAACTCATTTTAGGATTATATCTAAATTTAAATTTTATTCCCAATTGAGTACAGCCATAATTTGTTGTTTGCCCCTTTTGCAACCATGTGTTGGGGCTTTGTGAAACCTGTCTTCAATTGTTAGCATTGCCTTTTCTCATACATAAGACCATGGAAATGAATTGCAGGATATGTAACAGCATAACTATTCCTGTAGGAATAGACTTAGCTTTTTTGTTTTGTTCAGTTCTCTCTGGGTAGCTCTGGTGGGTGGTATAGCTGATTTTTCAAAACAAATAAGCGGAGCAAAAGAGTTTGATTTCCCATCTCATTTTATGGTTGAGATCCAGGGAGGCCATTGTGTACTTGCAAATAATTGCTAAAAAGGTTGGCAAAATCACAAGTTTGGTCAAATCTTCTCCTACTTAACCAACCATATAAAGGCAGCAGATTCTATAAACAGAGCAGACTTTTATAGAGATATCTTCAGGTCATCTCATGGATAAATTAATACTAAGTTCAACTTTATTTGGCCAAATGTAAGGTACCTCCTTTTGTAGGAACAAAATGCATAATATATATCATTTAGCTAGATATTAATAGTATATAGCCTGGGCATATTACTCATAAGTAATGAGATAACCAAGAAACCTAGCTTCTAACTGTAGAGCCAGACAGTAAATTATCCAAGTGTTTCCAACCTATGGAGATGTTGCCAAAATTGACAGAAAATATCTTTGTTGCTTTCTGAAAAATTTAAGCTACAGCCCTTGTGCCAACAAGCTTTTCCTCTATTCATTCTGTTCAACCAAGAGTCAGAAATATAAGTTTATAAATCTGTGCATAAAAGTGTCATTTTCCTTTTATAACAACAGAGAGATTTGTCTATTGAGTGTGAATGCCTTCTCTGTTGCAAAGAGATGAGCATTCTATTTAAGAGATTCTTGAGCCTATTGTAATGATTTTAACAATCAGTTTAACAAATGCAAATCATACCCTCTTTGGAGGAATAGTGACAACCAATACAATGTTAATGCTAAATCCTTCTTGGACAAATTTCATTTGCCTGGAGGTAGCCTTGAATATAAGTGAGCTTTCCCAGTACCCAATCTGCTGTAAAATTTCCTTCTGGAAAGATATCCCCAAATGCTCTGTTAGCCATAGTAAAGACAAGATCATTTTCTGGGCTGTGCTGCTGAAGATTTCTGCAAATGTAGGGCACTTACAATCAGTAATCCCTTATTTATTCAAAATTATATATGACTGTAAGAAACCTATTGTGTTTCTCTTATTCTTTTTAAATCATAAAATAATGTTTTATAACAACATATTCAACTATAATATTAGAGCCAATTTAGTATAGTGGTTAAGGCATGAGGTTAGAAACTAGAAGACTTATGAATTGCACAGTACAGGTAATCTCCAAATTACGACAGTTTACTTAGCGACCATTCAGAGTTATGACCTAGACAAACCCAACTCCCCCCCGCCGCCCCAAGTACTTACAACCCAGTTCAGAAGTTACAAATATTGCAGCACCATGGTCATCATTCACACAGACCACAGCAGAGGCACTGTGACATTCACCCTGCCTATTTCCCCCCACCGGATCTCCACACCCATTGGGCCTGTGGAGACTGACTTACCTTGCGATGATCTAGTGAGCCATTATTCCTTTGCCTGCTTCTGGGCATTTGCAGAAAACAGAGGCCTAAATATCATGCTATTGATCTTGCGTGAGCTTGCACTACAGTAATTTTGGCCTCTGTTCTCTGTGAACCGAGGCCTGTACCAGAGCGCTTGCAAGCCGATAAGACTTTGGGGCAGCGAAACCGCCTTACTTCAAGCTTCCCATCGACTTGCAAATGCCTTTCACACTGTTCCAGTCTCAGCGCAAAGAGCATTTACAAGCCAATGGGAGGTTTGGATCAAGCCGATTTCGCTATCCCAAAATCTTGTTGGCTTGAAAGTGCTTTTTGCGCTGAGACTGAAAGCAGGCAAAGAAATCATCAGAGAGAGAGACTGAAGAGAAGACAGATCTTCACAAGGTAAGTGACCTGGCATAGCAGGATGGTGGTGGGGAGCAGTTGTGGGACCCCAGGGGAGAGAGCATGAGGTATCGCAGTGGGTCGAGGGAGGCCTTGGGTGGTCTGAAGCAGGAAACCTGTTCCATCCCTAGGCCCCCATGGCCTTCTCCACTCAGATACCTCATTTGCACTTAATGACCTGCACATTCAATTAGCGAACGCATGGGTGAAAGCAGGGAGTGATCGCAGTCAAGTTATGCGATTCACTCTTACAAATCCTTGGGTTATGAATGTAATTTGCAGGCTCCATTACATTTGTAGTTTGAGGACTACCTATAGATATCAAACCAGCTGGGTGAGCTTGGGACAGTCACTTTGTCTCTGGTCTAAGAAGGAAGCAATGGCAAACCATTCTGAAGAAGAAAAAAAATCTTGCCAAGAAATTGACAGAAATTAGTCTAGATTTGGCAGGAATTAGTCTAGGCAATCTCTGAGAATCATACACGATTAGATGGAAGAAAAAACAATTGGCACTGTTAGACTATAAATTAAATGTGGATAGAATCCATGTGGTTCACATGAGCTTTCGCAGATGTTACACAGATACAGCGTGGAAGACTAAGGGATCTTGGCAGCTAGCATTTTCATTTCTAAGCGCCTAGATTAAAATGTTATATGCCTTACTTAGCTACTGGACCTTGAAAAGTCATGTGAAGGTTTGCATAGTCCCTGATGCTTTCTTGCAGAAAACTTTAAAATGTGTTATATAGGTTTAGATATTCCATTTCCACCTTAGCTTGATTGGATTTTGGCTCCTTTTCTCTTTGCATTAAACCAAATGATGAGTAGATGTGAATGATTCCATAATCCGTAGTAGCTTGCTTAATTCTCCCCCCCCCCCCAAATTCCCCCTCTGGAATCCCCTTTTTCTTTGGAGTGTCTTAGTTTATATGACTGACACAAAATGTGTTGCTTTTTTCTTTGGCGTTACATTGAAATTTTTTTTAGCTTGACTTGGGAGTCCTTTTGGGCTTTTGGAAATCCTTTCCTGTGAATTACTGTAAAAATTTGGCTTCTTTGTTTCCCCAGTCTGGGATTTGATTCCCCCTTCAAAAATATAGAATACATAGAATTAGAAGGGGACATCATGATGGGCACTTTTTTTACCTTCTGCCACTGCAATTCACATAATAATAATATAACCTGTACTTTGAGTTGTTCAATATTTCTTACCTCTTCTTTGGTTGAAAGGATTCTGGTGTAGCAATTAGGTTAGATAAAGAAACAGCTTTTAGCTAGGATTGTAAAAAAAAAAAAAAAGTAAAAAGATGGAAGAGGAGGAAAAAACAGATTTCTGTTATTATTTATTTTAAATTATTCTAATCAGATTCCAAATAAATATAATTTAAAAGGACAAAACTATGGAACTGAATTGTGAATTTAAAAAAAAAACTCTTTTTCTAGGTAAACAATGGGATCATTGCATTGTACTGTCATATAATATGTCATTTTATTGGAATAAGTTGTGGAAACATGTATAAGTGCAGCCTCTTTGATTCTTACTACTGTAGTATAATTAAGACAGCATCTCACACCTTATTGGCACCTCATTTTTGCTCCTGAAACAGTGTTTCTATTTTGTCTCACTGAAATAGAACAACCATACAAGAAAAGGAAAGTATCTATTGCAGAACGATTGGAATCTCTAATATGCAAAGTGGGAGAAAAGGTATGAAAGACTAGCATCTTCATATTTTGTGTGTGTGTGTGTGTGTGTCTGTGTGTGTGAGAGCATAATATAATATTTTGGATGGATGGATCGTGTTTCAGCAGTCAATTCCACTCTATTTGATTTTTCACTTTTTAAATTAATAGTAAACAAACATTACAGTGATACTTCAATACTCAGCATTAATTGGTTCCGGGAGGCACAATGTGTAGCAAACAGATTTTTCTCATAAAGAATAATGTAGTGTGTCTCAAGGCAGCTGATACTGACAAGTTCTAGCTTGTGCATTGAGTACCAAACAGCCAAAGAGTACTGGGACAAAATTTTCTCATCAAAATGTGTACCAAATTCGATGAGTTTTAAAGCAGTTGAAAACCAAGGTATCACTGTATGTGGCTGCTAAGTTGATCAGCTGTTTCTGATTAGAGTTTTTCAGTATTTTTATATTAGAAACTCAATCATATAGATATTTATTACTCTCTGGCCTTGTTGGACTGCAGTCTTGTCAATGCTTACTATATCTGAATTTCTATTAATACTGCATTTATCCATGTAATATCTCAATAATTAAACAGTTTTGCTTCAGCAGAAGAAAAAATAATGACTTAAAATAGCCTGTAAAAAGGAAAAGAAAAAGAATATGACAAGGAACATTGTGCCAGAATTTACTAGTGAGAGTAAGAAAATGAAAATAGTATCTATTTGTTGACCAACCAAACACTATGTTTCCATTAGGTAAAAAATGAAATATAAGGTAATATCAGCAAGGCAAATAAATCCCAATGTGCTATTTTATTTAGTGCAATTAAAGTTTTTAATTTATTGAAGCATTTATTGAAACTTCTGCAAGATCATTTTGTGGAAACACATACATTCCTTAAGTGAATAAAATCAAACTACAAGACCAAATTAAAAATGTGTAAATGAAATTACTGTTATGAAATTTCATTTCTACATTTTTGCTACACATTTTTGCTGTTTTTGAAATATGTAAAAATATTGTACAAGGTTACAGTTGTATGAATATTAGCTATTCAATTCCACAGCCCTGCAGCTATTATTTATCATCACTGTTGTTAAAACTTGTGCTAATTGTATTAATATCTTTACATTCCCTTGATAAAGGAATTTTATTTTAATGTACAGAATTTTCCAAGTTACTCTTGTATCATTTTTAACCAAGAATAAGGGTAACTTGAGTTCATCAAAGTTTGCTAATCAGCTTATCATATACCAACTGAAAGGAATCTTTATTTCTCATCATTCAGAGCCAGCATCTCTGCAGGGCAGCCTTTAGAAATATTAAAGATGAAGCCATTTTCCATAAGAACAGAGGGGGGATCTAACTTTGTGGGTCTGCCCAACCTCAGAGCATCTATTTCCTCTTAATCATCAGTTTTGGATCTAGGAAAGAAATTCACACATTTGCCTTTATTAGGCATGAGCAAATTTGTACTTATTCACTGATCAGATGGCATATTCACTAAGGGGCAATATATCAAGTTGAAGGGATATGCTTCCTTTTCTTTAACTCCCTCCTTGAAAGAAACAGTTCCAACTGAGGCAATAGCTTTACAAACTTAAGGTGCAATGGGATGATCCCCAGGGATCATGCAGATCCACTTTGTAGGTTCAGCACTTTTCCAAGGTTAAATTTTAATGAGATATTAACTTCAATTTTTTAAAAAAGAAGCATCCCAACAACTAGATGCATTCTTTTTGCTAAGAAAAATTTCATCTCTTTAAATGTGGGAGAAGGAGATTTCTAAAACCTTCTGGTGGCATGGGAGAATGATCGCCATACTTACTGCAGTCCATGGGAGGGAGGAAATCTTGATATAATACACTTGATAATGTTTTTTTAAAAAATATTTTATTCCCTTTCAGAGTCTTTTCTCTTTGGAAAGTAGAATAGAAGGCTTGGCTGGAGTTTTGGAGGCAGATCTACCAAACTACAAAAGCAAAATACTGAAACTCCTTTGCACAGTGTATGTATGCAAAAGATTTATGGAACTAGGTGGTAATAACACTATACTACTTATAGCTGTAGTAAAGGTTTTTAAATAACTGTTTTTGAAAATGGCCACCTTTCCAAAGCATTTTATTGTATATATTGTATGCCTGCATATTTTATCCTGTTTAAAGAATTTTTGAAACTTGGATGCCTTATGGGATGATTAGGAAGGAGAGCAAAGAGGAGTAGCAGAGTTGAAATGGTTCCCTATTGCTGATCATTTCAGGCTCAGTAACAGCAATACAATTGTCTTAATTTTTTCTACAGCAATACGTTGAGACGCGATTTGCAGTGCAAGCTTATTCTGGAATTTTCATAGAGTTCAAAGAGAGGATTACGTTTTTGTCTGAACTGTTGCTCATTACATCTTCTTCTTTCAACTAATGACCTCTTTTGCAAGGAACATATTGCCTTCTCAGTCTGAAACTAAATTAAATTTGGGATTGGGGGACAACATCAACACAATGGAGGACTATGCATAATTACATACAATTGAGTTTGATTTCCCGGTTGGAATTGCAGTATTAACATTGGATGAAAACTGAATTGGCTCTAGCAGTATCTTTATTTTTAATGTGGTTTGCTGCTGCTTCTCAAAAGGTATGCATCCCAAATAGCTTGAATTAGCTATAACTAGGAGTAATGAGATCACAACTTTGATCAGAGTTATTGTTTGATACTACTTTCTCTCTCTTTTATGAAAAAAACATCAGTGCACGTCTGTTACCACAGAAGATGACCATTTATACAACTCTTGTTGGCTTGCTGAATGCCAGAAACTACAATTTTGGTGGAGAGTTTGTAGAAGCGATGATACGTCAGCTGAAAGAATGTTTGAAAGCCAATGTGTACAATGAAGCTGTCTATTTAGTAAGTTGTTTTCATACCTTAAAGTCTTTACAGGTTGTTGTTATTATTATTATTATTTATTTATTTATTCATTC
>JAEANM010000784.1:0-32281 GCA_017656035.1 Myanophis thanlyinensis
TGGGAAGCGTCCCTCTGACAGCCAATCAGCTGTCAGGTCCAAAGTTCTTGCGGACGGACCAGAGTGGAGACTTCGGTTGCGCCTGCACGGTACATTACAGAGACAAGAAAATATAGAAAAGGAATCCATCATTCAGAGACCTAAACTGAAAAAAACCGGTGATTGCTGGGTGTGTATTTTCTTAGAAAAAAAGGCAGTTCTATTACATTGTTTACACATAATTTTTATTTATGCTTGTTTATTTTGTTTATGCACAGTGTGATGATAAGCACCTTAA
Source organism: Myanophis thanlyinensis (assembly GCA_017656035.1). Taxonomy (NCBI): domain Eukaryota; kingdom Metazoa; phylum Chordata; class Lepidosauria; order Squamata; family Homalopsidae; genus Myanophis; species Myanophis thanlyinensis. The sequence continues at coordinate 278 of JAEANM010000784.1, forward strand.
AATATTATTTATTTAAATCTTTCTGATTAAAAATTGAGACAATTAGTGAAGAATATAAGAATGGGGAATGGTTACAAAGAGGCCATTATTTGATGGGACAGAATAGATCTTGGGGAAAATGGACATGAAAGAATAGAAAAGATATGAACAGAATGAAAATAATTTTTCAGAGTGCTGTTGTGGGATTTATATCAAATAATGGAACAATTGTCCAAGAAGAAAAGATTGGGGAAAAAAAGCTGAAAATACTGTGAAAACATTGGAAAATTGTAAGGCTGCAGAGATAGATCACATAACTCATGAACTATTAAAATATAGATGTGGTTTGCTTATGAAAGAGCCATAGAAATTATTTAACACATATCAAGACCGCATCAGTATCTCATCACTGGAAGGAAGCCATTATCGTTCCCCTCTACAGACAGAAGATTAACCAGAATAAAAGCCAAAAAAAGTTACTGGGAAGGGTATGGAAGAAATTTGATTGAAAGTATACTTTTGATTGAAAATATAATTTGCAAACAATTCACTTAGCCTTTCATTGCAATCTACAAGTGTACGGAAGTTGATTGTGAACCAAATTTGAGAATGACAGTATAGCTTTGTACTGGACAGAGAATGTGTGTGTGGGTTTTTTGTTCTTCAGAGGTCATTGAGAAATGTTTTGACGGTATGTTTCTTAGGGAAATTGCAGGATAAAGTGAATCGGCTTCAATTATGGAATATTTTGCATGAATATGGAATTGAACATTGGTTACCCAGTGTAATAACAATGGCAAAAGATAAAAGTACAATTTATGAGAATGGAATATTTAGCAATTGGTTCAGCACTGAGCAAGGAGGAAAACAAAGGCTGCGATGTCCCCTTGGTTGTTTAATGTATTTATAAATGTATAAGAAATAACTTGCGCTGGTATTAAAACTGTGCTGCTCAGGGATATAAATGTATGTGTACTTTTGTATGCAGATTGGGCTGGATTGTTAACAATCCAGCTGAACAATTTTCAAGACATGTTAGGTTGTAACAAAAGGCTAAGTGAATGTTTGCAAATTATGCACAAATGGCAGTAAATAAATAAATAATACAACTCGACCACTAAATAACTTGGTGTACCTTGGTAGAATGTTTAGTAAAAATGGGAACATGTGAATGCCGATAGAAGGGTAATAAGTAACAGGTGTTCTATTGAAAGCAATGAATGCTTGTTGAAAGAAGCAAAAGATGCCCATGTACTAAACGTGCTTCTGCCTACTTTGTTATATGGAAGTCAAAATTAGATTTCTTAGGAGAAATATATAAACCAAAATCATTAGGAGTGGTAGGGATATGTATGTGAGGTATGACAAAAGTAATACAAGAATAAATGAATACATTACCTTCAATACTCACAGAATGTAACCAGTAGGAAAGAAGGATGTTAAAATGATCGACTCATATCGACAGAATGAATAACAATTGAATCATGAATATATATATGATATAATTAAAGACATCCTTTAAAAAAGAAATGTTAAAGAACAAAGGATGGCATATGAAGCTATGTATGGACATGGTGGAAGCAACAATGGTTTGCAAGTATAGAAATATTTGGAGATGTAGATATGTAGCTGTAGATCACGGGTGTCAAACTCAAGGCCCAGGGCCTGGATCTGGCCCTGGGGCTACCCTGGAAACAGCAAAGGGCTACCCTGGAAACAGCAAATGGAGGCCATCGCAGCTGAAAACAGAGCCAGGGAGGGCTGCTTGCAGAGGGTTGCAGGAGACTGTCGCAGCCAGAAGAAGAGCTTGGGAGCCCGTTTTCACTGGTAGAGTGCTTGGGGCACCAAAGATGCCCCAACACGAGTGACATCGATCCCACCCTGGCCATGCCCACTCCTCAAACACAACCCTGGTGTGGCCCTCAATGAAATCAAGTTTGACACTTCTGCTGTAGATGACATTGATGCAAACTAAATTTAGCTAATTTTAGTTTCATCTTAAAATCATGTCACAACAGCCTTAGCTATATTTTCTTTTCTTTTTCTTACATTTTTAATTTTTGGGGTAGGCTATTTCTTTCTCCTTGTCTGAGCTGCATTGTTTATACAAAATGGAATAGCATTATGGAATTGATAGGCATGTGTCTACTGTACTTAAGAATTTTGGTTTGTACAACCAATATCAGGGAAAGTTTTGTTGGCTAGGAAAAACAGAAAAAGTATGTTCACTTTCAGTTTTGGGTAAGGCATGCAAAGCACATGATAATATAATAGAAACTGTAAACATAGTGAAGACAGGAATGTCAGACAAGCAAGGAGCTAATAAAATAGCAATCAAATATATAATCTAAATTCAGCAAAAAAAAAAAAAAGCAGCCAAGAAACATTTGTGCTATAGAACTATGGAAATTACCACTGCGACAGAAAATTGAGATTAACACAGCAGGATCCATATATAAAACCTGGCATATATTAAAAGTACGAAGCTGAGGAATTCGTACAGGTTAACAGAGCTGGTATCCTGGAAGTATCAATTTTTTAAGACTGTCAGAGACAGCTATCTATAATAAGAAAGGTAAGAGGAAGTCTGCCATATTACTCTATGGTTTTAAAAAGTGTGAGAAAACTATTTGTTGATACATAAGTATGGTACATTCTTATTTTCTCAAGACATCATGGAATAAAATGAATATTTCCAGCCCAGCAGACCTGACCAATGAGATTGAGAATGTAGACCAGTGATGGTGAACCTTTTAGGGACTGAATGCCCAAACTGCAAAGTGTGTGTGCTGGAAACCCGAACACCAGCTGCCTGGCGCACATTGGAAACCTGAACACCAGTTGGCCGGCATGTGCCAGAAACCCAAAAAGCAGCTGCCTGGTGGAAGGCGGGGCATCACAACACAGACAGCTCTGCAAAAATCATCATTTGCAGGGAAACTACTGTTTTCCTGCAAATGAGGGTGAGAAATGCCATGGAGAAATGTGGTGGAGCTGAGCTGGGGTGATGGCATGCATGCCTACAGAGAGGGCTCTGAGTGCCACATCTGCCATAGGTTTGCTATCACTGACCTAGACAAATAGAAGACGTGAAAATATACCTTCTAAATTTCCTCTAGGAAAGACTAGCAGCAAGACGGATGGACTCAGTGGTGGAATGCAACCAGTTTTTCCACCCTGCGCAGAGGTGAAATTCAGCAGGTTCTAGCAGGTTTGCTAGAACCAGTAGTAAATTTTCTAAGTAGTTCAGAGAACTGATTGTTAGAAGAAATCTCCTTTTGTTTTTTTTCCACTTTACAGGGTTAATCCTGTAAGGAAGGCAGGGAAAAACATTCTGGTGTTGTTTCTAGCCTAATCTTTATTGCCCTGCTTACAGAAACTGCTCATCCAGTCACAAAACCTCCAGCCACACTCACCAAGCCATGCCCACCGAACTGATAGTTAAAAAATTTGAATTCCACCACTGACCCTGCGGCTTCTAAAATGCAAGTTTTTCCTTACTGGAGGCAGCCCGGGTGATTGGGAAGGCTGCAGAGGTGCACAAAATATCTGTTATGTGAGATTCAGGTGAGCAGAAAATTAAAAAAAGAAGGGGATATAGGACAGGAAAGGGCAGGAGCCAAATGTCGTTGCCACTACCAGTTCGGTAGAACCGATGCAACCAGGCTGAATAGCACCACTGGATAGACTCAGTTACAGTGGCAACTAAGCGCACTATTGAGAAATCTGAAAGAGCAGGATAGAGAGACTACGATGAAGAAAAACAACTTGATGGCATATAATCAACAATTAAAAAAAATCCTCTAGTAATCTTTATAAAAAAAAAACCAACAACCTTCCTGGCACATTTTTCTCACCGTAAACCTTTCTCCCTAATCTAGGAAGGAATCCGTTATTTAAAATAAAATGGTGTCTGGAATTTGAACTGGTCAATTGTCTCTTCCAATTTTTTTTTTCATTTTCAGTTACAGTCACAGTCAAGTAAATTCACAGTAAATCCATTGAGAAAACCTGGGTTTTGTGCATCTCCAAAACTGCCGCCATTCTTGTTAGCATACCTATTTTGATCAGTATGGCTTTTGTGAACTACATTCTTTTAATTGAGTAATTTGTTATTTATATGCATATATTTTATTATTTGGTGATTTCACTTCCAGGGTGATAAGCATTTAATCAGAATTGGGTATTGTAGGGGAATGATAGTCTTTTGTTGTTCTACTGACACAGTTTTTCTTGGGTTGAATTTAAAAAGATATATAAAATAAAATGTAAACACACACACACAATATGTACAGGCTTCCATGTATTTGGGAAGAGCACTAGGTGAAAATAGCTAAACTTGGTGGTTCCATCTGTGTTTTTAAATGTTCAGATGAAATTTCATTCTATCATGGGGATTATTGTGAGTTATCAATACTTTTGCTAACATGTAACAGTTGTACTAGTGTCTATATGCATGTTGTGTTGAAATTAAATTGTCCTTCCTTCCCTCCCTCTCTCCCTCCCACCTTGTCTTTCTCTTTGCCTAAATTAGACAACAACTTATTCTTTTGAATAATTTTCTAGATGTCCACTAACTCTGGGAAACATTTTTAGCAACTTCTCAGCTGGGCAATTGTGGAAGCTGAAGTCCAACCATAGTTTGAAGAAGTCTGTCCCAACTCTTCCAGGAGCATATGATTTTTTCACATGCGTAGCGCAATACTTGACATTCAAACTCAAGCACTATTAAAAATACATAGGTAGTTCGGCTGTGAATGTTAGTAAAGGGCTTCTTAAGATTCACAGCAGTGTAAAACAAGCCTGGCTCCACTTCACTGACAATTCTAATATTGTGTGGCTTCGTCAAGTTCAGAACCAATTGTGAAGTGTGCAGGGGAATGAGGCAAGAGACATAAGACTTGAATGTGTAAATCACTGAGAAATTGCTCTAAATTTAAGCAGGTTGAATAGACCAAAACAAATAATAAATTTATTTATTTATTTATTTGATTTATATACCGCCCCCTCTCCTTAGGGACTTGGGGCGGTGCTCATAAAACATGAGTTCAATAAACAATTTAAAATCTATTAAAATAATTAAATGAAGGCTGTCTTAATTAAGATTTAGTAAATAAATAAATTAAGTTCAGATAACTGTATTTGTGATATTCTTCTGCCATAAGGGAAATTTTTATTTTGTTGGTGGGCTGTAATTGGTTTGCAGTAATTTTTTGGAGGAAAAATATGATTATTACATACATTACCTTATTTAATCTATATTTTACGGAATTGTTTATTGTAGTATAATATTTCTAAAATCCCATTATCGTTAAGAACATCACCAATGATATGCCAAAGCACACAACCCAGAAGTAATGAATTCGCTGCTAAGCAAAATTAAACTTCTTTGTTGAGCTTGACTCTAGGCTGAGCATGAATTATGTAAAATCAGTGGGATTTAAACACACCATATCTGAAACATACAATTCAGTTTAATATCAATATCACCAGATAGTGGTGCTATGGAAACAATAAGTTTATATAAAATTCATAAAAGAAGTCCCAACAATCCCAGAAAATTCATTTTATTAAATAAGTATTCCTTGCCTCCCCTTGAACTGGGGGCCTTAGGGGTATACATTGCTTTCCAAATTGATCAAGCTGTAACCAGAGAATTTCAGCTGCTTAACATTTTTCCACATGCCTTTAATTTCCGTGAAAATATACAGTTATGTACATTTCTATCCTGGAAAATCATTAAGACTTTAAAATGTTTAACTTTAATAGAGTTGTGGCAGATGATTTGCTGGCTATTCACCCCAGCTAAGATGAAAAGAAAACGCGAAGAATCTAACTAGACTATATAAAGCCGGCTGTTGCCTAGGAAAACTCCTCATTCGATTTCAAACCAATCAGAAATGAATTAAGAAAAAGTAATATGCACATGTGACACGATCCGTAGTGAATGGTCCATCGCAGGCTTAGACGTGAGAGAGCGGCGATCCATCCCTTTGCGGATCACCGCTTCTCCCTACGGAGAAACCTTGGGGGTTGTTTTTTTGGGGGTGGGTGGGGTGGGGGCTACAACTCACAGGCAACAGTGTCAAAAGATTTCAGTTCGTTGGCCGAAATGTCATAAAAAGGACGTGCAAAACTCGGGCGGGTCTTTTAAAACCGATCTTTTCATGGTAATCCAAGAAAAAAAAGGGTGGGGGCTTTGAAGTTGGGGGAACCTAACAACCTTTGGATAGGTTTCCTTCGCAGGACTCGAGGTCCAACGTACCGGTTGCTAAGACGATCCGCCTAAAACGGGCAAACAGACACCGGAGACGGATAAACGGAGCGGCAGGAGTTGTGGTGGTGGTGGGGAGGTGGAGGGGGGGAGATGGAGCTACCTCGCGCAGGAGCCCCTCGGCTTTAGGACCGCTCGGAGCGCTCCTCTCTCGGAGGTAGTATAAGCTTTGCCATCTCTTCTACTCTACCGGCAGTTTGCAGAAGATCGCTTTTAAGTGAAACGGCAGGGCCACCCCTCCCCTCCCGCGCTTGCCTCTCTCCCTCTCTTCCCACCCACCCCCTTCACTCCCCAATTAATCGCGTCCTGTCCTTTAAGTTTGCGAGCTCCACTTTAGCCAGGGCGAGTGCGAGGGAGCGTCGCGAAGCTCCTGCCGCCGCGGTCTATAAGGAGAATCCGCCACCCAGAAGAAGGGCAGGTCGGCGCCGACGGGGTGCATGCCTCTCTCCACCTCCCCCACCGATGGACTTTTCTAACCGGAGCGCCGCCACGTTCCCGGGAGGAAAGCCCTTCGAATCCTGCCCGGCAAAAAAAGAAGAGAAGAAAAAGAATCCCGCGTCTTCCAGGCTAACCGCGGAGAATTGGGCTCCTCCCGCGCTCCTTTCACCGTCGGCGATCGGGAATAAAATGAAAGCTGGGGGGATCCCTCAGCCTCAACAGCCGCCGCGGGAGCAGCCGCGCCACCCGGAGGTGCCGCGGCCGGCAGGCAACCAGCGAGCGCGCCGCGCCTCCCCGTCAAAAGTTTGATGCCAAGAAGTGAGCCGGGCGCAAGGAAAGGCGAAGGCGGGGCTGGAGCGGGGCGGCTAGAGGAGGAGGCTGCCTAGACCTCTTCTCCCCCCTCCTCGGTCCTCACCCCCCCCCCTGCGCCGCCCTGGTCTTCACTCTGGTCCGATCCCTGCCTTGTCCCCCTGCCTTTGGGGAGGACTCCCGCCCCGTCGTCGGCCCAACCGGGCTGATCTCCAAAGGGGCAGCGCCAGAGGAGTGGCTAAATCCAGGGGGCGCGCGAAAGAAGCGTGGCTCGTCCGCTCGCCGGGTGGCTCCAGCTGGGCTTCAGGCTTTGCTTCGCGACTCGCCCGCGGAAGTCTTTTGGCCGCGGGCTGCAAGTTTGTCGCCTGAAGGCGGGTGCGGCAAGGAGAAAGAAAAGGGGCGGCCGAACCAGCCGCCGTCTTCCCCCTGACATCGCCGCTTGCTGCTAAGAGGAAATAAGCCGACTAACGCCAGCGCTGCCATCCAGGGTCCGGAGCAGAGGCGGTGGTTTGCTTTCCGTGGCTTCACAGCAAAACGCGGCGATCGGCCTGAGACGGTGAGTAGTAACCCAGCTGATTCCCCCGGCTTTTCTCTCGGCCCTCCCTCCGGGTGCGTTAGCCATGCGGTTCTTGAAGGAGCGGACGGTAAACTTTCCGAGAAGGGCCTTCGCACTTGACTCTCTCTCCAGATTCCAGGGATGGGATCGGAAGAGTTCGGAAGCTGCCCTGGGAAACTTGACTGCCTTACAAACGAAACTCCGCTGGAGCCCTTCATCATCCCCATCTAGGACAGAAATGAAGTGAACCCGCCCCAAAGGGTTTGGAAGGTGGAATTAAGGTGATCGGGCGGTGGCATTAAATGCAGGGCTTTTTGTGATCCGCTAAAAATTCAAATCGAGAAAGAGAGAATGCGAGTCTCCAGGCTTGGGTTAGCATATCCACTACATCCATCCATCCATCCATTTATTCATTCATTTTATCCATCTATCCTTTGGAATTTTGACTCCCTTCGCAATTGATATCCTGTGTAGACGCCTTGCCTGTTATAGGGATCGCTCTGTTGCAAACAGAGTTATTGCACAATTAATGTGATTTTATTGCATCTTCTCCTCCTCCTCCCCCCTTCGCAATAACCAATTAAGAGATTTTAGAAGAGAAAGGGGAGATAAAACTTAGATACAAATAGAAACTGCGCCCTCTAGCGTTCATTTGGAAATCTTCCACAGGGAAGGCACTCCGATTTGTACTTAGGCGGAAAAAAAAGAGTGGGGGGGAATCTGCCAGCGGGGATTTCAAAGCCTTTGTTCGTAGAAAGAGCCGCTTGGCCCGTTTTATATCCCAAATATCTGGAATGGTACAAAACTGGCATCTTTTCCTTCCAAGCAATGAAGGTATAAATCCATTGGTTTACAGGCAGTGCACCACCTTCATGTGTGTCCATGGATTCCTGAGCTGTATTTAAAGAAGACGGAGGACTCACTTTTTTATCAGTAATTTTTTTTAAAATGACAATTTTAAACTAAAAATAGTTACAGAATACATGGCAGGCAACAAGGAATGAACAGAAGACCTTTGAATAGAATGGCCTGTAGCTTGAGATGATATTGATCAGAAGTATGTCATGCTTCTGAATCTGAATATTTTTCCTGTTTTGGTTTCTGCAAATGCAGCTTTTTTTTTCCGGAAGGAGAAAAGAAAAATAGGATACAAAATACAGCTGCAAAAAATTGGAGGACATTGTGTTATCTCAGTCCTTAATTCATATCTAAAATATCAATCTGATTTGATAAAGAGGAAATGTGTCCAGCCCTTCAAAAACATCAGATGATGGAACAGAGTATTCAACAGCTCTGATGTTTAAAAATTGTGATGCTTAATGCAAGAAGTAGTTGACAATTAAGAATAGCTTCTCATATTAGCCTTTCTTAGCTGGTATTTCTCTTTCCCAAATACCTTTCAAAAGCAGAATAAAATGTGGATATTATTAACAGCAAATCTTTTCTTTTGACTTTGTCAAATGCAATTGACTGAAAATGCTTTTTACATTCTATTTCTACCAGAAATAAATGTCATTTATACCATTGGATATATCATTATATTAATAAAGAAGAAATATTAAATACAGCCATAATGGAAGAAGAGTATTAGGGTAATTTAAAAAGTCCCTGTCTTAGAAAGTTGGCTCAGCAAATGACACCATTTTGAAAGAGTTTGGGTCCTGCCTGAAAAATATGTCAGCAGCACGCTTTGCGATGATAGATGGACACTCATTCTGTGGCTGTGGTCACAAGTAAATCATAACCAGAAATGCTGTTTCAAGACTGAAATGCAGAATTTCTTGTTCGCAAAATAGGGATTTCTCAGCTCTCTGATATTTGGTTCTCTGCATACCATTAACTGCTTAAAATTTGGCGGGAAAACACCCAAGAATGATACAGGAAGTTACCCAATGAAGAACGTTACCTACCATAGCTGATTTATTATCCTGACACAGGAATGCTTGTGGACTTATAATTGCAGGTGTTTTCCATCTGCATTTGAGAGGTAATTTCATTGTGTCTTATGTCGTTGTCATTGAAAACCTGACATTTCTAAAGAAAGGACCTGTGGTTAAAGGAGGAGAGGTGATTTGTGAATAGATAGGGAATACCAACATATTCCCTATTCCTGAAACTTAACTAAGAATACTGCCTTGAAGTGAAAGCCGGTGATTCAGCCTTCATTCTGCTTTTTAAATATTAGTGATGTACCACAATTGGTAACATTTTTGTGTGGTTTCCTTTCCTTGTAATGCTGCAGGCAAGAGAAAGTTGTAGTTGTCTGCCACGGGATAAGTATGACTCATAGTCCTATTTTTATGGTAAATCTTCCTTGCCTTTCTTCTTCTCCCTTGCTACAAGTTAGAAATGTAATACCTGATGGATGTTCCTGAGGAGAAGATAGGTATATTTTCCTTCAGTAAAATTTATAAAAACATCTTGGTCTGACTATATAATTGGAAGCCCTCCCCACCTGAATAGATTTGACATTATTTCAAGCCTGGGGGCATAAAGCACATATTCATGTTGCCCTATATTCACTTGTTCAGCAAACTGATTTAGCATTTATGAAAAGCAGTAAGTTGGCTTTAAATGCAGAAATTTTGTATTACAAATTTGTATATACAAGTATGTATGTATGTATGTATATGTATATGTATAAATACGCATTTAAAGAGGAGTGTCTGTCTGTGTGGAACTATAGTTATGTTTTGGATTGTGTTTAGAGCATTATTACTGTTGATATTCAGGAAAATTCATTCTGAACTCATACAAAACAGGATGGAACACAATCCTTAAATTACATTTGACTAATTGCTATATGGATTCCTCAGATGGTATGTGTGTGCCTTTATTAAAATAACTATTTCAGCTAAAGGGCTACATTCAATTTGATTCATGAATAATAATGTTAACGAAAGCTTCAAAATATAAGCCTATTTAGTAACAGGTAGGTTAGATTTCCAAATAATATATAAAACTGTTATTTGGGGCTTGGCTTTATTTTTAGAATTCAGCTCTGTATATGTAGAGAGACAGTCCTCACCGGGGAGTTCTATTGATTAACTACCCAATCAGCTTCTAGTGCCAATTTCTATTATGAGACAATGATCTTTGTGTGTCTGTGGGAGTGGATCGGTGTGTGAGAGAGAAACACAGAGAGAAGGATGCTATTTACAGGGACCGGATCACTACAAGTTGCTTCATTTGTCAGCAGTTGCTAATCAGAATGGGAAGTTTGTTGTTTTTCACAGTTAATTGCATCTGGGATATTGTTTGGGGGTATCAGCGGGTGTCGGTGGGTATATGTAAACAAGGATTTGTGTGAGACTAAACAGTCCTCCAAGTGCCTCTAAGGAGAAACTAAGTTGTAGAAGCCCTGGTAAGAGTTAAAATTCTGTAGGGGTGATGAGCTATCAGTAATAAAAGACACTTGGATCTCTGTGTGCCAAAACTCCATTGAATGTCATTAGCATAACCCGTTTCTCCCCCCTCCCATTGCTGTCACCTTTTCTTCCATCTGAGGTGAGATTCCAGGGACCACTTTAGTTTCATACAGCAGATTATATGATCACATGGTAAGCAAAGGTTATAACACTAGAAAGGATTTAGCAAAATAGTCCTCTGTCAGTTTTTAACACTTGTGTTAGAACTGATCAGATATGAACAGAAGAAAAATACTGAAAGAAATCCTACTTTATTCTTCTTTTATCACACTAGATGTTCAAATTTGAAAGTTTGATCTTAAGAAAGCTCAAGTAGAAATCTCCATCACTCAGTTTTGAGTATTTGGATGGCACTGACACAAAATTCAGTTCCACAGAAATGTATTTAGAATGGAAGTGAAAATATTCACATTCATTTCTACATTAAAATGATTATTCCATCGTGCTCTTATTTAATGAAGATCTGTATCTCAGTTGCAGTCTACAAATGCAACATGAGGTGCACTCTGCTGTTACTAAAAATTCTCATGATCCTTAGCATATGATCTTTAAGCCAATATCTTTCCCTGTGTCAATGAGAACTCATTAATAATGAGATACTGCCGACTGCTAAGCTATGCTGCATTAGCTCTTGCCAAACCATGACATTTTTAATACATTAATAATATGTCTGAAATGTAATGGAAAACTATTAATCACACCCTGGACAGGTGCCAGAAATTTAAGCTGTAATTGACTGTTTCTTGTCAAGCATGCCAGTCGCATGTTCTGATACTTGAATCACAATCACCTGCACAAAGGTTTCAACTTTTGTCTTGTCATCTTGTTGGATGAGATCAGTGTTATATAATCTATAATTCTGTGTAATTATCATAATCATGACTTTTTACTTGCTTCAGTAATTCATTATCTTGGGGGAAGAGTATACTCTAGAACATTTGCATCAATGTTGCATTTTAGTGCAAATCTTCTGCCATCTTGATTGTTGCTTTCATCTGTTTGCATCCTGATAGAAGTCTCCAATTATTTTCATTGTAGGTTTTTAAAATATATGCTTCTCAGAAGTAAAGCTGTATTGGAAAGAATTGGACTTAATGCCATTATGAAATGGCACAGAAATATATAGCTTCTTCGGAATTCATGAGATGCTGTTCTTGGCAATTCGTTAACATATTGTACAAGACAAGGAACTATTTATTTCTATTTATAAATATTAATTTAAACTGCATGCTTTCAGTCCAAGTAGTCATTTGAAGTGAACCAAATCCTGTTTCTGAATGATCAGATAGACACAGATGTAAGTTGGTGATCAGTAGGTAAGATTTAAAAAAAAATGTAAAAAACGAACAAAAAATATCTTGAAGTTGAAGGAGATGACATGGTTTTAAAAAGAATCTTTGAGTTCTTTAAAATCCTAAGTTTGCTACCTTAGCTGGAGTGTGGTATGCCTCATTCCTGAAAAAAAGCTGAACTTTCTAATAGAACATGATTTGTGAAATAAATAGGAAACTCCATGTCTCCATAAGGCAATTATTGTAATTTGCTATGGAAACATTATTCAGCCATCTGTTGGCATTGCATCAGAACTATAGCTAGTTTCAGATGCAAGATAATATTATATCTGAATAAAAGGAACCCCTTTACAGATTTGTTTTGCATGCCAGATTCTCCCTGCCTGAAAGTAGGCATTTTTGGCAAAAGCTATTGTGCTGCACAAGTCACCAAAATGCGGTGTTCTTTTTATACATGTGATATCATAACTGATTTTCTTAACTCCTCAGACCATTGGATCCCAAATAGGAAAAAATATTGGTTTTGGGGAAACAGCACAACCGCTTCCAGATGTTTTCAGACATCCATAGGAATATAGTAAGAAATTAGTGTAATTCCTTAAAATGTTAGTAAGGAATATAGTAATATGACTGCACAGTTACTTATCAGTGATTGTGTGGAAACGGCTTATTACTAAATAATTATTAAGATAATACTTAGTAAATATTGCATTCTTTTTAATACGTTAAAGCAGTTAGAAAACCAGGATGCCGTAATACTTTTATAAAATGTTTTTGTTAGAATTTGTTCTAGATTGATATATAACCAAAATCTGTATACTCCAGTGATCTGTTATTTCACAAATATTTAAGATTTTTAATATATTTGCCATAATTTGGGTAGCATAGTTTTTAACTCAAACAAATATGCACAACATATGCATACAGAAGGAAGAGAAAGACAGACGGAGCCCTGTAGAAAATTCTTTTATCACAAGTTAATTAAAATCTGGTTAGAAAGGAAAGTGTTGAGGTTGGATTGAGCCTGAGGACTGTCAAATAGCCATGCCTTGTGTTTAAACGCCTTGAAAAGTTGACAGAGGTCAGTGTGAGAATTTCTTTGATGTGCCTTTTCTATCACTTAAATTATCGCCCAGCGTTTTATGTCCTGCTCCAGTGAACACAGAGGGTAGGTTGAGAAGATTGCTTTCTCCTGTGGAAATTGACACATAAAGGGACTTTAAAATAAAAACAACAGCCAGTCTATACAAGGAATTATTATTATCAGCTGCAAATGAGCCAACTGTTATCTTTGTCATTAAACACAATTAAACGAAAGCAAAGCTCTTTCTCAAATGAGAAAAAAATCCAAAGAGACAGAAGTGAGCTCATCAGATCACTTATTAAGCTAACAAAAGCTGAGATGTGTAACAGATATTTTGATCTCTCAGAGGTCTTCTTTTGAATAAAAGCTTTGACACCTTTGGTAGACTGGGGATTTTATCCCTGATTTGGCTATGAAATATGTGACTTGTTTGAGTGCTGTTGCTGGGCTCAGGTTTTGACAAGATGAAAATAATGTCCTTGAGATATGGATGGATGGATGGATAGATAGATACATAGATAGATACATACAGTAGATAGATACATGAAAATGAGATCTGAGTTAAATCTCTCGTGTCAAAATAATTTTGGTGATGAATGATTTAGACATTCAGTTTATTTTAGCAAAGTTTCTCTGGTAAAGGTTACCCCGTTTTTTCCCCAATTTACCTTGTATTGAGCAAGGCCCTCAAAATGTCAACATTTCAAATATTTTCTATTGCATTGATCCTGAAATGGTAACTCTTACTTTTATTGTTTCTAAAAGGGTGCTGGTGCCAGAAGAAAAGAATGATTGATGGCAAACAGGCTGTAAACACTCATCATTTTGGTCCATCAGCTGATTCATCAGTTTGGCTGACTGTTCCTCATGAGCCAGAAAAAAGGAGGATCGCTTAGGATTATTGACGGTACAGCTGAGGCCTGGCAACACTGCTAAATTGTTACCTGGTTTTGGACATTATTTGCATAAATGATTAAAAGTCCTGAAACACGTGGGAATGTAACAAGCATCCTTCACTTGGCTTTGAATGACTTATAATATGCTTGGCTTCCACCAAAGTTTCCAAAATTAAAAACACAGTTATTGTAACTTAAGCTCTTCTCTCCTTTGGAACATATTTTGCAATAACGTTGCCTCTCTCCATGTATATTTATGTATAATAAAGACTGCACTTAGTTCCATATTGGTGATTGCTGTCAAGGCACTCAAAAGGATATAGAGATGTATTTGTCAAGATTCCTGTCTCTCCATGCCCTATGGGTTACTGTGTCTTCGGTAATTCAACATTATCCTTCAGTTTGGGGACATTATGATGTGTGCAAGACTCAGATTTATATGGATGAAGACAAGATTTGGGATTATACAGCCTGTCAGCCTGAAGCCATAGATATGATGAAGCACGTAAAAGTAAATCTGGATCCACCTAATATAACATGTGGAAATCCACCTGAGACTTTCTGTGGAATGGTAAGGCAAAAAGTATAAATCTTATCTTTATCTGTAGATCTCTCAGAGAAACAGAATAATGTCTACCGCATCAAGAGTCTTTAGGACTGGCCAGCATTGTTTGTCATGGGACTGGAATATGTCCAGCAAAGAAAAAGCATTAGAAGCTTTTTCAAGCTGAAGGGTTAAGTAGTCCATTTAGGCCTACTTGAATGAAGCAAAGCGGTTCTTGAGTCAGTGGATTCTTTTACTGCTTATTTTTAGGCCGCAGAACCACAGACAACCCTGAAATGACTGCATATAATAACCAAAGGTTGTTATTAAATTTTTAACTTTTGGTTAGTTGGAAAGCAAAAGTATTAGTTGCCCCTGTAATCCTATGAAGTATATATAATTAATCAACTTAATTTTAGTTACATTTAAATCTATTTAGTTTGTGTTATGGCCTGTATAATTTTTAAAGTTTTGATTTGACTCAAAAAGCATTGTTGTTAGATTGGATGCTAAATTTGTTTTGGTATTTTTAGCTTTTTAAAGATTAAGCCATAAATGATATTTGGATTTCTGTACAGTGCCAGGTAACATTTTATATTAAGACAATGGCTTCTGCAGGATTTGTGTGGCTCTTAGGAAAATAATCCAGCAACTTGTAGCTATAGCAGTTGGGTTTTTCAGAGCTGATTAAAATGTACCATTTTTTCCCTTAAATATACAGTATTTGATTGTGTGTGCCTGTTATTTTCTTTTTAACTGCAAAGTATGAAATGTGCTTCTCTGACATGAGCTGAATATTCTGAATGGAGGATGATTCTCTAATTAGGGTGACCCTTCTGAAAGGATAAATAAGGGAAAAAGTGACAGATTCAGTCAAAAAGCCTGTGCACTGTCCAGCATTCGTACCTTGTCAAACCAAGACTGACAACTCGAGCTGAAACCAGTCCTGGAGATTTCCTCATTTCCTCATAAAAAGTGTGTAGGTGGCATTTTGTACATACATGCCTGCATTTTTGCATTTGCGTTTTCTACAACTTGTAGAAGCTATTCAAAGAACAAAGAGCAAGACAATCTATCCCACATACCCCATCTATCTCTATTTAAAATGAATACTGTTTACAATTAGGTGGCCCTCTATAGAAAAGAACCATTCTCGCACTCAAAACAACCCATTCTTGCATACAAAAACATACAAATTCATGCACACATTTCCATTGCTGCCTTCCAGCAGGAATAGAAGAAGAAAAAATAAATTCAGGATGCTGATTTTTGTGAGGAGGAGGAGGATTTGCACTGTGAAAGAAAGAAAAGAGAAATCCATGCAACAGAACTGGATAGAAAAGAAGTCAAGGGCAGAAATGGCTAGACAGGGAAAAGCCTCATTTTGACATTTTAAAAAGGATAAACATTCAATAGCAGCAGGTGTGAGCCTCAAATCTCCCACCGTACTAATTTTGGAAGAAAGTTTAGTAACTACTGGTAAATCTGTAGTCTTTCGTACCTCCTGCCTATTCATATCTTTTCAACAAGTTTTCAGTTCTTGGTAATCATAAGGAGAACCCAACAAGATTATTAGAGCTGGGACATTCTCCTTTCTGTGTAGGGAGTGTAATCTAGTGATTTAAAATAACTGTCACTTTTATGTGAGACTTATGACTTGACATCTGCAAAATTATTCTTACTTCAGGACTGGGCTCTCAAGATTCAGAAGCTAAGAGAATGAACGGAGATATAATCCAGATGCATTCCCTAATTTATGTGCAACCAGCAATTCAGACGGTCATTTAACATCTGCCATCTTGAAGCAGATAATAATTAATTTTATAAACTATTTACATAAGGACTATGTTTGTACACTTTGTAAACTACTTCAGTGTTAAAGTAGTACCTCAGAATCTTAGGACAAAGGCAGAGGAAATTGACAGAATAGGAAATGGAATTGCATAGGTTAATGCTATGATGATTGATTACTCATAACATGTTGTACATCAATTTTGACTCAACCCTATACGCTGTCATATTCTGAGAGCAGACTAGCACACTTCAGTCAGAAGCCTCGTTGAGATGAGTAAGATTTCCACGAGAGTGATGCTAGACACGGCACTTAGTCATTTTGATTGGAATAAGCAGCAGAACATCCTACCGGATTGTACTCAACTGTGACCCACTATGTTTAAATTATGGCATACACTTATGACATGTGAAATAAGCTTTTCTGGAGAACTGTTGGAATTTGCATTTTTGTATAAAAACTAGCTCATAAGTAGAACTCAAACTCTGCAGATCTCTAGGTTAAAAAGCTATCAGCCGGTGTCAAATAATGCTGATCTATATAAAATTACAGTCTGATTCGATATAAGGAATCTTCATCCAAACTATTTGATCTGGCAGAAAGGAATGAGATCTATTCAATTTTGGACACCTGAACTTTTTAGGAATACGTAGTTTCATACCGATAATGAAAGATAAACATGAAATTTTCTCAAGACTTTTCTAATAACTTAAGGTATTCCAAATGACATAAATTAAACAATTTAGATATGATAGATTGCATTTTCTTTAAAATATGCCTGGAATCCTTCTGATAGGTTGCACCCTTTGTTAGAGTCTTTGGTACCTGAGGCTTCAAAAAGCAGAATTGTATTACTTCCAAGTTGCACCTCAGCAGGAAGAACGAATTGAGGTCATTAATATAACATGTATTGAGACTGTCATCTCTTTGATTCTTGAGTTGCCAATTAAAAAATTGAGTGCAGTGGCTCTAAAACGTGTGAAATGTGTGAATTGTAATCTTCATGTATGAGCCTGGTATATTTCGTTATGCCTGTGACAAAGAGGTTAGGGAATTCATTCAGCAAATATTGCCTGAAAAGGCAAGTACTGTGACAAGATCCTTACTGTGTTGTCTGATCAGTGATATTATTTAAGGAGAGAAATTTTGTGCTCGGAGTTCTCCTGAGCTTTATTTGGTATTTATAAGCTAGGCTAGGGTGATACATACATGCCAGTTTTCACTATATGAGATTGTTCTAGCCCATTGCTGGATGTAACTAGTACTTCTATCTGCTTTTCAGGAAAACAAATAATCCTAACTAAGTTCCTGCTGTTCAAGAGTGGGCTGGATAGACTTAACCTTATAGGATAAAGCAAAGTATAAGGCAAATTCTGAAAGCACAAATATACATATTGATTTGATAAAGACTGGAATAAAGCAAAAGATGCTACTCAAGCAAAGCTCTGCTAATTTAAGATCCTAATGGATCCCACTAATTCCAGAGCTTCAAATAAAATATATACTGTATATAGATGGGGGGGGGGAACGACTCTTTTTTAAGCATATCTACTATATATTGAATTTTGGTGTTTGCATATATCAATGGTGGCGAACCTTTTACTTATCGAGTGCCGAAAAGTACGTGCTTTGTGTGTGCCATCTGCATTTACGTACAGCTCCTTCATGTGCGCTGCATGTGCAATTGCACCATCTGCGCATGCATGCAGCTTTTGCACATGCAATGCACACATGCTATGTGCACACATAAGCAATCACATGTGCATGCACAGAAGAGCTCCGAAGACCAGCTGGATTTCCTGCTGCAATTGCGTGCATGCACAGCGGAGGTCCGAAGACCAGCTGGGTCTCTGCAATCGTGCATATATGCATGTGCAATCGCATGTGCATGCTCAGCTGGAGGTAAGTTGGCCGACAACTTGTGTGCCTAGCAAGATGGCTTTGCGTGCCACCTGTGGCACCCATGCCATAGGTTCGCCAACATGGGCATATATCGTCATTTTTGTTGCTTTCAGAGATACTTCTCTGAAAGGAAAGATATACTATAGGGAAGAGACTGGGAAGTTGGCAGAGATAAAGAATAAAGTGCAAGCTGTCAATGTTAACCTGTAATTCACAAAAAGCAGAAGAGTGAAATAATGATATATAAAAAAGAAAAGTTGCTGTTAAGCCTCCCATAAACCTTGGCTAACATAAAGTAGAGCAGCAAGGCAATCTGCAATATTTCCATTATCCCTTTTGTTCCTGGTAAGTTCATATGGAGAACTTGAAGGCCCTTGCAAATGGACATATATGCTTGTGTGACTCTCGAAGCAGAAGTGCTGAGGACGGCAAGCCTTCAAGTGCCGCTGCGGATTTCACAGCCAATCAGAACTAAATTAAGAAACAAAGGTTATTAAAAAGAAAATAAAAGTCTTCCCATATGTAATTTTGGCACGGTGTTACAAGTTGAACCTCCAATGTTTTCCTTAGAGATTTTCAGCATCATTAATATTGCGTGGCTTTCATTACCAGTACATGCATTTGCTGAGGAAAAATTATGAAGTAAAGGACGACCTGGTATCATGATGATGTTTACTGAAATAATTAAACTATCAGATACCTTCCAACAGACTAGTTTAGAAGGCAAAATGAAAATGGGGTTTTATTTGGAAATGCCTTAATAATACATGCATGCCTTCTGCAGAACAAGAATCAATACAGTGCTGCTGTGGCAATATCAAGAACAAATCTACTTTGAGAGACTGCTAGCTGGTAATTTTTCCCAAAGAGGAAAATAACCAATTCAGATGCTATGTGTCCCGTTTTCTTTACAAAAGCTCTTCAAAGTATGAGCTTTATTTTCTCCCATGCTAGAAAATGCTTCCCAAATAGCCGTTCATATTTTCATGAATAAAACTCACATGATTTCTGAGTATTGTTTCAGCATTAATGTGTGAGGGATTTTTTTTTTTTGAGGCTGTTTTCTGATATTATTTATTTTGGGGGTTTGTTTAACAAGTTTGTAGGGCCACCTATCTCAACCAAGCAAGAAAAGAAAGATGAAATAGCACAATTTGAAAGCCCGAAGGAAACACTGATTTTTAAAAAAAATAGTCAAAAGTGATAGTAAACCTTTTTAAAACTGGAGTGTGAGGATTATGAGCTCGGTGTGTTTTCTGCCATGTTGTAAGGTGAATAATGTGTGAATAAAACCAATTAAGTTGCCTTTGTTTTCTTTTTAGGTTGAAAAACTGGAATAATTACATTTATATGGATATGGCAATTGAAAAAGTTTGCCATCCCTTTCCAATGCTGCATGATTGACATTAATTTGGGGCCACATCAAAGCACCTGCATGTGACAAAAATCTGGTCATTTAGGACTTCTTAGCTTTACATGTGTAATAGTTCTTTAGTTCATTCAGGCATGAATTAGCTACTGACTTTGATTGACATCTGCTGTAGTTAGAACTGAACGCCTGTGCTTAGTATCAGCCATACATATATTTATTGGATTTATATCCTGCTGCTTCGCCAGAATAAGCTAAACAATAGTGAAGTCAGCTGAGCTGAAAGTAAGTTGAGTAACTGAACAGAACAGAATAGAATAACAGAGTTGGAAGGGAACTGAATGCAATATTCCAAATGTGGTGTTAGCAAGGCATTATAAAGCAGTACTATCACTTCTCGTAATCTTGATTCTAATCCCTCTATTAATGCAGCCTAGGATTGCCCAAAATCAACCTGTCCACAAGTTTCCACAATGGAGGGCGATTTAAATGTGTCTTAATACAACCACACACAGTTACAGATGTATATACGACAATGTTTGACCATATGTGTATATAATATACATAGGCAAATGCTGATGCATATGGCCACTGTTCTCTTTTTGGCAAAGATACTGTTACCCTTTCTGTGACATAGGTAAACAAGTTTGTTCATTTTGTCATTTTAAATGCATTTAACAATTATTTTAATGGGTTTCTATCTTTTAATAGGTATCTTACCTTTGCACTGTGAACTATCTGAAATACATAGCAGGATGAAGAAGGCATGTAAATAATTTAGATTGAAACAAAAAGAAGAAAGATACAGAATTATTGTAACACTTTATAGGGCAGTGACATGTTATGGGATGGTTTTGATTCCCCACAACAAACCATAGGAACTTAGAGAATTTAGGAACATCTGTGCTGTTTGTTAACCTAAGCTAAAGGAAAATAGTATATTGAATTTTTTTAGGATGAAGTAATAATTTTGCTGATCAGTGCTTCCAAAGCAGATTAATTTCTAGCAAAGTAGAACCTGCTCCTTCCAACACTCAGTATACAGGAGTTTTCCAACACTCGGTATACAGGAGTTCATTGTACCATCTGCCTTCAGATTACTTACATTTCAGTAAAAATTATATATTTCTTTAACGTTTAAATAGTTTTTCATGTGATGTAGGTTCCATAGACAATTTACTATGCTATGAGATGATGGAAAGGTAGAAATTGCACATACTGTGAACTTTTTACTTATCATATCAAAGTATCGTATGTGATGTGCTTGGGTAGATGGATAAGCATATGACACTTCTCTATGCAAGTGTCAGTGATGTCTCAGTGGGCTTATGAATTGGGATAAGGCAAGCTTCTGTGCCATACACCATGTTTTTTGCTTCTGTATTATGGAGGATAAGTAAGTAAGAAATATGAATTTGTCCAATGAATGTACTAATGAGATATATCTAATTCTTTCCCGTTGTTAAAGTTGTGCTCTTTTGATATACACAGAAAATAGAATATGTTTGTTAATAATATTCTATTCAGGTTGGGGATTTTATCAGTTGTTTGAAATGACATTTTAAAAATCATCAAAAGGACACTTGTGGGAGGGGGGATTTGCCAGGGGGAGAAATACTTCTTTGTACCCTAAAGTGAACAAAAGTAAATAAGAAAGTGAAACTCTTACATATGAAAATCAAAATTGTGCAATCCAGAAAAACACTAGGTTCAGCTACTTTTTATTAATGCGCTTAAAAAGCACCTCTGTAAATTATTAAGATTATGTTCTCTTGAATTTGGTGGGAGAGGGAGAGAGAGAGAGATTGGGACTCTGTTTTTAAAGAAAAATAATTAATACTATAATTAAAGAGACATTTCTTCCCAGATGATCTAAGAAAGCAAAATTTTACAAAGAAGTGTGCTTCTGGGTTTAACCAATGTTTTGCTGAGTCAAATCTTAGGGTAAATTTTATTTTAAGTAAAAGAAAAACTATCTGCTAAAGAAATCTGACACACTGAATAGTCCTGTGGTGGTGAACCTATGGAACGCGTGCCGGAAGGGCACGCAAAACCATCCAGTGAAAAATACACAGCACCGCTGGCTCCTTGTCCTGTTCTCACATAGCGATGCATGCTGGCCAGCTGGCTTTTGCATGCGCGGGAGCAGCGAAACCTGGAAGCACAGCATCCCAGTGTGCATGCATGTTCTGAGAGCTGGCTTGTGTGCGCATGCGCACCAACCAGCTGTTCATCATGCACACATGCGCGCCAGGAACCTGGAAGCCTGGCCGGCCAGTTCTCAAAACACATATGCACTGGGACGCTGTGCTTCCGGGTTTCGCTGCTCCTGTATGCGCGAAAGTCAGCTGGCTGGTGTGCATTGCTGCACAAGAACAGGACAAGGAGCCAGCGGTACTGCACGTTTTCCACGAGATAGTTTTGTATGCCTTCTGGCATGAAGCTGGCACACAGAGATGTAAAAGGTTCTCCACCACTGGAATAATCATTCCTCTCAGCCGTTCATGGATGTTCTCCCTGGCAACTAACACCAGTTCCTTGACCTATGTTGAGTCACATATTGCAATTTAATTTGGCTTCTTGGAACTTGCTTCTATTTCAGTGATCTGTTATATAAACTGGCATTGGCTATTTTTGACTTTCTGATCAATTACATCACAGTAAAATAATGATGGGCATTTGGCTCATCTGGTTTTTGTGCTTCAGAAATTCCATCAAGCAAGAATATCATAGAAGGCCATTTTATATATTCCTTGACAAATTTACATTTTAGAACTATTTCAGTCTAAATATTCTAATGAATAGAAATCAATATCTGTGTGTTTTTGGTACATCCTTGCTACAAACTCATGGAAACATGAGATTTTGTCCTTTCTGTTACTTTGTGGTAGACTTGGATTGGGAGATGGAGGTGTTCCTAAAATTCTAATAATTTAAATTCTGTGGCTTTGGATGTTTTCAGGAATGGCTGCTTCTTACTGTCATTCTACGGAATTTGATATTCTAGAAGGAAGTCTTGCTAAGGGTTTATTCATACTTATTTATTTAGCAAATTTATTTGATCAGAGACACCACTTCATTACAAGATAAGGATATGTAAAAGGGAGTCGTCTACTTAGGTAGTTCTGTAGTTTGTCGATGGCCCAAGCATGGGATAAAAATGTATTGCTTCCATGTTACATGAACCATTAATTCATATTGCACTATGCTTAAAATAAAGCTGAGATTCTACAAGAAAGACAATATTTCTTTCTGCAAAGAAATCAGCTAGATTACAAAAGGGAAACATAATTTCCCAACCTTTACTCAATATTTTACTTTGAAAATTGGCAGTAATCTTAGATACTTTATTTAATGGAAGGAGGCAAAAAAAAAGTTTGGGATTTAAAAATGTTAGTCTCTTAAGAGCAAAAGGTTCAGCAATATCCTGAGGCTGAATAGCCATAAACACATCATTTCTTAAGGTTATATTTTTAGTCCATATTTTTTGCCTGTAGAATTTAATAAATCCACATGGGAACTGTCACTTGGCAGTGACATTGTCTTGATATTTAAATCATGACACTGTGAATGTAATTATAAAGAGTAGCCTTTGAATGAATTTTAATAACATGTATGCCCTATGAAGAGAGTACTTTTTTATGCCTTTCTCGGAGATTTATTAAACTCTTCCTTTTACTTATGGGCTCAGTTATTTTAAAGCTTTAGAGATCAGTCTGAAACCCAAATATGTACATAGATAATTTAAGTCCTAACTATGGATTTCAGTATTGCAAAAGATAAGAAATGAAAAACATCAGGAAAAAAAACATAAATCAATTAAATCTCAGTAAAATTTCTGAAGGATACATCTGAAATCCAATTACAGAAGTTTTTATATATATCACCCCAAAAGGTAAGATCATATATGCAGAAATATTAGATACTAATTTAAATCCTGTTTCTAATAGTTGAAAATATATGTAATGCAAAGTTGAAATCGTGGAATTATTATTGCACCCTAAGACAGATTTTGATCTTGCAGGTGTTTCATTACCTTCCTTGATAACAGTGAACTAATAGGAAGTGGGGATAAAAAGCCAGCAAAAGTAACTTCATGTTCTTAATATAATTATGATGTTACCAAAGAAGGTAACTAATATCTATAGAATGAAAACCAAATTTAGTGTACCTCAAGAGCACAACATTAGCCCTTGTTAGGTGAGATCTATTAAAAGTAAATGCTTTGAAGGTTTGTTTTGTAGAGGGGTTTCTGCCCTAAACTTTAGCCTAAAGATAATTCAGTTTATGAATTATAAATACATAACTCTTCTGGTATTGAAAGCACTCTCATTTTGGTAATGGGATAATACATAGTTATCATGAAAAGTAGCCTTCCCACATCCTAGTAACACTTTCTATAGAAACAACAGATATGTGGCATTTACATTAGGACTCCCAAGTAAATTCCTAATGTTTCCTCAAAAAGCCTGTGTTTTTTCCCATATTTTTATCCATCTTTAGTTAACCCTGATTTAAGAAAAAAAAGTGCTGCAGATTTTAATTACACATTTGTTCCTTTATGCCAGGAGGCAGAAGGAAAGCCTTTTATAACTAGGTAGTTATAAAGCCATTAAAAAGGACTTTATGATGAGAAAAGCATTTTTGTGCAAGCATGTCCATAGTGCCTTCTAACAATTATATCTGTAATATTGTTGAAAGCTATCCTCTGAATTAATCAGTTTGATTCTTTTGATTCTTATCAGGAATCATTCATTTCACGGAATGTTGGGAACGATGCTGCTCATAGTTCATATTTACAAAAGATTGACATGACATGGAGCAGAGAAGAAGGAAGAAAGGAGTTGAAGATAATTATTTAAATGTATCAATATAATTTTTAAACATTCAGGCACTGTTGGAAATGTAAAATAGACATAAAATTATAGAAAGGAAGGAAGATTGTTATGTATAATACATGCACCCATAAAAGAAAAAAAAACCTTGCCATTATTGTTAGAAAACAATGGGGTTGGAAATTTGTCTTCTTAATTTTGATCAATATTTCAAGAACAGATCTTGTTTGTATTTCAATAGGGGATCCCCAGGAAGTCCCAGGGGTATAGGATTGACTGAGGATTTTTTTGGGGGGAGAGGAATCTCAGAAAAAAAATAGTAGCAAATCACTTTGGTTGCTGGGAAAATTTGAGGGATGTGTCATGAATTGAGCCTTATCTATTTCAGTATTCCTGCATGCTGAATGATGTCTCATCTGCACATTTCTGTGCAAAAAAATCATGCTACTCCAAATAAGTTTTGCACCTGAGATACAATAACTGCAGTAAGTATAATGAACATACTGTAATCAAACATACAGACTCTCCTAAGAAATAAAATGCTAATATCAGTCATTGTATGCAAAGCTTTTAAGAACGACAGAAATAATCCATCATCATCATAACTTCAGAGCCTCTGTATATCCTTGCCTTAATAGAATTTAGGCTACAACCTTATTACACCTGCTTATCTGAGGACAATATTTATCAAATTTACTTCTGAGTAGGATGCTGTAGTCCTACAGCAATAGAAGGCAATTAAGAAGGAAAGGCAGTTTGTCGTAGTTGTTAAGGCGTTAGGTAGGGAGTCTGTGAGTTTTAATATTGCAGCCAGCTGGGTGATCTTGGCCTAGTCGTTCCCTCTCAACTCTCAAAAAACCTTGGTAAGAAAACTTCAGGGGGCTAATTCAAGCAGGTGCCAGAAGTTAAAAAAAATGAATTAAAGGAATGATAGGTAGGTAGGTAGACAGACAGACAATCAGACAGACAAGACAAGTAATGGAACTGCAATCTGTCAGGATTTTTTATTCCAACTATTCTGTTGATCTTGCTTTTTGATAGAAATTTTACATAATTTGAAATATTATCTCTTAGGAGAAACAAGACGAGATGGCATAACGTGTTTTAAGGTTTAACATTTGATTATTGAAAAGGGATATCCATGGGTCCAGTGCTGATCAAATACTTTTGATATCATCAATAGATTTTAAGCACTATGTTTTATGAAACAGTGGGGTTAATTTAAAAGAATACACATTGTTATTCCATTCCATTCCATTTTTATTTTGCTCTTCCTTTAAAAATTAATGATAGATCTTTTACTCTCAGTAATCTTGTGAAATATGGCTGAGTGTATTTGATTAATTAGAAAGGAAAGTTCTCATGTAATCTCCAGGTCATAGATAGGCAACCTGAAGCTCTCCAGATATTTTTAATTTCAATTCATGCAACCCCTTTGGCAGCTGTTGTGATAGCTGGAGCTGGTCATATTTGGCCAACTTGCCTATTCCTGTTCTAATTAGTTGTCACTAATGAACAGTGATGATCGGTCCTGGAGATGCCTACAACTGTAGTAGGCTGCCAGGGAGAAATGTTTTTTTTTTCCCCATGGTTTTTGTCTTGCACTGAGTGATATGAACCTGGGGATAATTTATCTTCACATCTGCCTTGCTACCAATTGATAGCAACATATATTTTAAAGGAGGACACTTTATTACATTATCTATAAAGCTCCGTTCTTAGAATATATTAAAATTGAACCTGGTTTTCTCCAGTTCTGGCCCAATACAACTTTCCCTGGTCTGGTACCTCGCCTTTGGGATTTGGCTATGATTTCCATAGTCATATTTTTTTTTATATTTTCAGTGCCACAAGACTATATTGCATATTAAGGTAGATGCACCAGGCTGAGAAGACTTTTCTATCCATTACAATACTGTATCTAGCAGTCAGTATATTTTTATTATTCAGTATATTTTACAGATGCTTTTGCTAGATGTGCAATTATGAAGCATTTATCATCATTACAAGTAGTATAACTCTAATAAAAATGCAGAATGTGGCATCTAAAGCTTAGGATGTGACATCCAAAGCTTCCCTCTATTTGATAGTAAGGAAAGAACAGACAGGAGAGAGAGCCTGATAAAAAATGCATTGAGCAAAAAAATGTAAATGTTGTTGCAATGAGTACTGTACCTCTACCTTCTTAAATCAGGAAAAATATTACATTTTCCCCCTGATTTAAGCTTACCAAATTTAAACTGCCAGCTATACTGTAAAAAGGAAATGAGTTTTGAGACTCTTTCTTTTGTCAGCTTGGGATAAAAGCGTTTCTTCCCAGAGCTGCAAAGCGGACATCTGATAAAATCTCTTTAAGCCTGTTCTGTATTCTGTTACTTAGATAAACCTTCTCTTATAAGTTTCTTTAGCCTACATACTGATCTGTCGCCAGCAATTTCTGGAAACTTGTACACAGAATAGAATTAATGTAGCTCAGGGATTGTATTAAAACTGATAAAAAGCTATTACAGGTAATCCTCAACGTACAACCATCCATTTAGTGTCCAAAATTACAACAGCAATGAAAAAAGTGACTTATGACCACTTTTCACACTTAGGATCAACATTCGGATGCTTGGCAACTGGTTCGTATTTATGATGGTTGTGCTGGGGTCATGTTGATCACCTTTTGTGACCTTCTGACAAGCAAAGTCAATGGGGAATCCAAATTCACTTAATAACAGTGGCAAGAAAGGCCACAAAATGGGACAAAACTCACTTAAGAACTGCTTAGCAACAAAAATCAATTGTGGTTGGAAATTGAAGACTGCCTGCATATGTTTTTGGACAGATATGTATTGGTGGAGGTGATACCATGCTGTCAGCTGATTTTTTTACTGGATATCGAGATACTGATGTATCCTTTAGTTGAAAAATAATATATTTTAAGTCATTTCTTGCTGCATATTATATTAGTAGAAGAGGTGAAATTCAGCAGGTTCTAGCAGGTTCGCTAGAACCGGTAGTAAATTTTCTAAGCAGTGTGGAGAACCGGTTGTTAGAAGAAATCTCCTTTTGTTTTTTTCCACTTTACAGGGTTAATCCTGTAAGGAAGGCAGGAAAAAAAAACATTCTGGTTTTGTTTCTAGCCTAATTTTTATTGCCCTGCTTACAGAAACTGCCCACCCAGTCACATGACCACCCACCAGGCCACACCCACAGAATGAAGTAAATTTGTGGTGTTGGTAGCATTATTAATAAAGAATGCCAAAAGTCAAGGAACAGGAGTAAGGCAGCATTAAAAACAGTGCGTTGTCCCACTGTTGTATTTATCTGTCAAACAGTTTGTGGTTTCAGATATGATATGAGCTTCTGAACTGGAATTGGAAAGCTGGTTTGAATTTAAGTCTTCCTGCTGTCCCCCAGACTTCTGTTTATTGCTTAAAATAATTAGTGTGAACCAATGTAACATTAGAATAGTTCTAACCAAAGACACCTGTTTGAATTCCCAGTTGCCACCACTATCCTAAATATCATTCCAGCTCAAAACTGAAAGATATCCAAATTAAAGGCTTAACAGAATCAAGTACTATTTGGCAGGATGGTGCTTGAGCCTTTGATCACTTGAGGCTCAACCATACCACCCTCATGTTTTGCTGATGAATAAAAATGCCAAAGCAAGCCATAATGATAGTCCCATGGCTTTCATTATAAGGTTGGAGGAATTTTACCCAGTGTGTTGAACTACAATGCCCAGAATTCCTAGCCAGCATGTAATGTTGATTTTTGCATGTATTTTGTCTTGAAGGACACATTTAAATACATGTTCTGATGCATGGAGCTCAGAATTGTTCAATGAGTATCAACCTGATGAATAGCTGTTCTAGTGATGAGGATAAGGTCAGTCTGGACCTCCAGAATTTGTTAATTTTGGAGTTTTCAAGCAACCTTATCTATGTTATAAGTAAGAGAATGCTATACCATTGTAGAAGAGACAGACTCATAAATATGTTAGATGCATACTGTTCAAGAAAGGCAGGAACTCTTGGTGATATTTTCTGCTGCCCTCCATATCTCATATTTGGAACACTATCACTAACTAATGACAGGGAAGAACGAGAGGAAAAAAGAAAGAGCTTCTTAGCTACTTTATTAACCAGAAGACAGGGAAATAGCCAGCTTCTCATTTTAATAAGATGTCAGCTATCCTCTGCATCTTAATGCACCTGGCTGATTTGAGATTTGGGGCTTTGTCGTTGCTCTGCAATGCATTTCTCTAATTTCTTTTGACACACGATGTTTAAATCCCCAGAAGTATAAGCGGAGGTAGGAGAGATTCCTTCAGACTGCCTTGCTGTGAGTGTGCTCATTTGCATTATTCATTAAGGGAGAGCATTGATTTGCATCTCGTTATGGCTGTCACCGTTTTGAGGCAGAGACAGTTCTTGAGATTACTACATTTTTATGATTTTAATATTGCTCATTAGGGATTAAGGTATTGCCTTGGCCCAGGTTTTGTCCTATATCACACAAGCTTCCTCGGAATGACATTCTTTATGTGCAGTGTAGTTCTCTACTGTTATATGAAAGGTATTTTTTTATTACTTGGGTTTGTAGATATTGTGTGTGTGTGATGGAAATATCACTCTGCTAGTTTGTGCCTCCAATTAAACGATAATTGCTGGTTGCTTGCTATTTTTATAAGGCAATACTTCAGATGCACAGATCTCTCTAGTGGCAGTGTTTGCACACTGTTTAATAACAGCTTGAACACTTTCCGCTGCTTACGGTTGTCTGGAACAAATACCTGTTAAGGATTGCATGTATTCAGTTCAATAGGACAGCTATTTGTAATGTTTGAGAATATATATATAGGAAATCATTCTCTCTCCTCCCTAAATCTTGTTAATGAACATATATATTGTGCACCATATTCACTCCCAACTATTCATTCAGTAAACAAAGAGGGGTAGGTGGGTGTCAGAGTCACATGTGCCATGCTCATTTTATTTTTATTACAAGTGGCTTTATTGAACTGTGCCAGGCTAGTTTATTTAAAGAAGCAAGATAACAGCTTTTGCCTTGTCTGTAGGTGTATGGGTTCTTCAAAAAACTAATAATAAAAGGAGTCAGGACAAAATATTCAAGCTGTACAGGAAAATCTATATTTAAACGCCACCTCCCCCAACCTGCTAACAATCCATTCCCCTCATTTTGCTAGTTGTGCTTGAGCCATTTTTGTGTATACGTGTGTGTGTGTGAAAAAGATGACAATGCTGAGTACTTAAATAGTCCACTTTGAAAACAAGATATTTTCACTCTTACAGGACTCTTTCAAACAGAGCAAAGCAGGGAGGAGCCCCATTGGCTTAGTTCCCCGGGGACATATAAACAGAATGATGATCCTGGAAATACCAGGATCCCAAATATTTTAGACCTTTGAACACAGTTTCAGATCAGACTTTTTATTCCTGTGTCAAGACCTGTAAAACTGCTGTTATAGTCTAGCCATTATATTTCATACCAGCTGCAGTGACCAAGCCATCTTCAAAATAGCCCTATATAGATTTGCCCAGAATTACTGCAAGGTTAAATATTTGTGTAAATCTCTGTATAGTATCTGCTATTTGCAGGAAGACCATTCAAAATACATAGGAATAATTTGAGATTTTTTTGGGGGGGGGATGGGGGGTTCCCACATCTACCAAAGTAAGTGAAACAGTTTAATCTTTATTATTACTTTTAACCCAGTCATATCCTGCCTGGGCTATCGATCAGCATTCATTTCTCATTCCCAGATTGAGAGATCATGAATTCTAAAGCCACAAATCTGGACCATTTATCCTTTTTCTGGCACGTTTGAGTTCTGTCCTTTCTGCTGGAGATGTGCACAGATGGAATAGAAGGTGAAGTCGCCAAAGATCTCCTTTTTGTCTCATGAAAAACCCTGTCATTTCAAGGGTCAGTAGATACTGAACTGTGTGTTAGTGCATCCTGATGCAAGCGTTGCAATGACACACAGGAAATGTGCTGTTGTAATTGAAGCAATGAAAGTCTCTGTGTTAACTTCAGTTCTCATAAAGATTTTGTGCAGAGAAAATAAGCAATTGTATTTACATGTATCTGGCCAGAACACAAAAAATGAGAAAAGACAGATCTTGAGAAATGTAGACATATATACTCAACAACTTGGTTGAAAATCAAAAACAGCTTATTAAGTAATTGGTCTGTGAACACTGAGAAAATAAGATCAAATAAGCATTGATTAAAGGTCATATACAAATCTCTTCCCTTTCTCTGAAGTTTTTGGAAGAAAACATATCATTGATTTATGAGATTTGAAAGCCAGAACAAGATTAAGATGTGATGTACGGTTGTAGGATTCCTGATAATCCCCTCTGGTGGTTAATGGACCAGAAATCTTTCTAGAAGTTTAACAAATCTCCATAATGTTCCTAATGATAACAGTACATTTTTATTTGGATACCAGATACCAGAATTTTGTGGATAGTTTCCACCCACATAAATCCACCCATTGATGGTTAAACATTCTTTGTATATCAAAGAGGAAGCAAGAAGGCCCATCGTTCTAGAAAAGTCTGACATGAATTTTAACTTAAAATCCTTTCTGGCTTGGCTCACTTGAGTTAACATCCTGTGGCTAAGTGTTGCTTTTGGCATATTTCTCACACTGTGGGTCAGGTCACATTCCCCTTTGAGATCTTCACAGCTGTAGAAAACTAAAGGATAAGAGAATTGTCTCTTTTGGACAGATGTGGCCTGATATATCTAGGACAGCAGGCAATAGCCTCACAAGTACATCAGTAAAAACTAAATTATGAAAGATACCCTAAAAATAGTAGCTGCTTTTTCAGTAAGTTGTTATCAGCTGCCAAAGTCCACTCAAGTTGATGAAAATGAGAGAAAACAGATTGTCCTTGAGTTATGAGTACAGCTGAGCCCAAAGCGAGGCAGCTGTTAAGTGAATTTTGCTCCATTTTAAGACTTTCCTTGCCACAGATGTTAAGTGAATCCCTGCAGAGATTAAGTTAGTAACATGGTTGTGAAGTGAATCTGGCTTCCCCATTGGCTTTGCTTGTTAGGAGGTCTTAAAGGGGATCATATGACCCCGGGACACTGCCCATAGTCATAAATATGAAGCCTTTGCCAAGCATCTGGATTTTGATTGCATGACCATGGGGATACTGTTAAAGCCGAAAACCCGGTCCAAATCGGTTAAGTAAAACACAAGAAACGGGGTCCGTTTAGATGACCGCGAGGGGTCCCGTTTATTTCTAGCCGCGAGTAAAACTCACGATGCTAGGTG